>WNWK01014553.1:15000-50913 GCA_009830355.1 Cherax destructor | reverse complement strand
CATTAAAAAAAAAAATTTCAAGCCTTTTGAATCTCATTATCAAGGAACTATAAAAGGAAACATGACAAGAGGGCTTATAAAGGGGCGGGATTACACCTCACGTCACATGACACTAACAAAGACAAACCTAAAGTAGCGTAACATCGCCGACTCTGTAAAAGGAACATAAGAAAGGACCTGAAACTCTTCCCAAGAATTAAGATTAGTCCAATTTATCATTAAATTCTTCCCAAATTTTATTAATTATAAATGAATCCAATTTATATAAAAAATCACATGGAAACTTTTTTTGGACTTGGATACAACCTTCTCAGCATTTTGAAAATCAATTGGATGGTTAAAGTCTCTCACATGAATAAATAGAGCATTAGAATCTTGTCCAGTTCTAATGTTATATTTATGTTGTTTTAATCTTAGTTCAAGACTTTTACCAGTTTGACCATAATAAACTTTATTGCATATTTTACAGGGAATCTTATAGACTTAGGGAGCACAAAAATAGCGTTAGGCCGACACTAATAATGCTCTTTTCTGTCATGTCAGAGATCACAGTCATCATATTGATTGGTCTTCTCTAAACTGTCTACCCTACGTCCAACTTTCACAGCGCCGTCTGGTTGAATCCTCCCTTATAAACAACTTTCCCTGTATGAGTCTAAGCCCTAGCTTTGTCTCTGTAGACGCTTTCCTTTCCCATTACATTGTTAAATGCTCCAAACTTCAGAACACCCGTGACTTAACCTGATTCCTCTCCTTCTATTCTTCCCCCTTTTCCTCTTTCTTTTGCCTTATTTGTCCTTCTTTATTTTCATTTTTCCCCTCTGTGTTCTTGTCCTTACCCTATGCCGGCGCCAGCTTCATTGCAGTGCTCTTTCCTAGAATATGACTGACTCCACTACTACTAATATCACTACCACTACTACCTCCATCATTACCCCTCCACCACTTTCTTGTGCCCTCCCCTGTTTGCCTGCCTATAAATGCCCCTTCTACCTGTCCAATGTGTTAGTGTGACTTTGTAAATGGTCCAAGTCGGACCGAAACGTCGTCGTAAGCTCCTCTCTTTTCATATGTGCGGGTTGTGTGTGTATTGTTAGAGTCACGGTATTGTGCATTTTTTTGTTATAAATAGGTATTACATTTGCCCTTTTCCACTTGTCTGGCACTATGCTAGTTTGTAGTGATATTTTGAAAAGATTTACCAAAGGTTTGTTAAGTTCCTCTTTACATTCCTTTAAAACTCTTGCAAACAGTTCATCAGGGCCTGGGGATTTGTTAGGTTTTAATTTCTCTATTTGGCTGAGGACCATGTCACTAGTTACCACAATCGAGCATAGTCTATTATCTACCTGTTCAACATAATTTATTATTTCTAGAATTCCGCTAGTATCTTCCTGAGTAAAAACTGAGAGGAAGTAGGTATTGAAAATTTCACACATATCCTTATCACTGTCCGTGATCTGTCCTGAGTTACTCTTAAGTGGGCCTATCTTGTCCCTAATCCTACTTCTGTATACCTGAAAGAATCCTTTTGGGTTAGTCTTCGAATCCCTTGCGACCTTAGCCTCATAATCTCTTTTTGCTTTTCTTATTCCTTTTTATATTTCTCTCTTTAATTGAAAATGTTGATTTCTTATCTGTCCATCCCCTCTTTTGATACGCCTATATATGCATCTCTTTTGACCAATGAGATGTTTTAATCTATTGTTAATCCATTTAGGATCATTTTTTTAGATCTAATTTCCCTACTCGGAACAAAAGTTGTCTGGGCAGCTAGAACTACGCTCTGGAAAACGTCATATTGGCAACCAAAACCACCTACCTGACCCATAGTCAGGTCCATCCCAATTAGCCCACCTAGGTAATTTCTCAGCCCCATGAAGTTGGCTAAGCGAAATTCTGGAACAGAGACTTGATTGCAGTTACCTGGGTAATTCCATGATATATTGAAACTAAGTGATTTGTGATCGCTTTCCCCAAGTTCTTCATTAACCTCAAGATTATTAATTAGCGATTCTTTATTGGCAAGAACCAAATCAAGCAAGTTACTACCTCTAGTTGGTTCTGTCACAAAGTGTTTTAAAAACAATCCTGAACCGTATCAAGAAAGTCACTAGACTCAAGATTAACTGTCACTTTGTTCCAGTCAATTTGTCTAAAGTTAAAATCTCCCATTAACACAACATTTTCATATCTAGATTCCTTATGAATTTCGTCCCATAGCAGCTTACTGCGTTCCCTATCCAGGCTTGGGGCCTGTAAATCACACCCAAAATTATTTTTTCACGACTATCGAGAAACTGTAGCCAAACAGATTCTGTGTCCAATGTTTTTATTCTTATATCTTGTCTAACACAACAATTTAAATTATCTCTGAAATACATCGCCACTCCACCACCCTTCCTGTTGACCCTATCAGTGTGGAATAGTTTATAACCCTGTATGTTGCATGCAAAGAGTACATCACCTTATTCGGAGCATGTTAACACACCCACATAGGCTGCCTCACCAACCAGCGAACCATCTTGTTAAGGATTTGGTGATTGGGGCCCCATCACCAGATCAGTAACTTGGTTCAGCCAATCATAATGTGGGCCTGACAATGGTAAAGGTCACGTGGATTCCACTCACATGTTTACCATTGTCATTCCCACCCTGAGCTGGTTGTTGTACAGTCGTCTGTGTCTCTTGGCTGTTGTTTTGCCTTAACTACCGTTGCGTGCACTAATATTAATGTATTTGTATATAGTGTACATAATTGTATAAAGATATAAATACTTGGTGAAGGAAAATACAAAAACTCAGATATATATAAAATTGCTTGGTGAAGGAAAAATTCAATTCAAAGTGTTTTCTACTGTGTTTTTTGCTCCAAGCTCCCTTTTACACTCAGGATAACAGGACTTAGAACCTGAGGTTGTAATATGGGTAACCTGTCCGTGAGCTGGAGGTGGACTTAGAGCAGGAGTTGAGTCTAGAGTTGAAGTTGGAGCAGGAGCTAGTCTTGTATCTAGATAGCTTGCTATCTGGCATTGTGTACGCTTTGCCAACGCTTCATGAATTTTGTGTGTCATCTTTGCCTTCGCTTCGCTATGGTCAGCCTTGCTATTGTGTGAGTATTCTACGGCTTTGCTATTGTGTGTATTCTGCAGTCGGTTTTGTTGCATGTCAGCCTTGCTATTGCCTGGAGTTTACCTGGAGAGAATCCCAGGGGTTAGCGCCCCCGCGGCCCGGTCTGTGACCAGGCCTCATGTTGGACCAGAGCCTGATCAACCAGGCTGTTACTGCTGGCCGCACGCAGTCCAACGTACGAACCACAGCCTGGCTGGTCAGGTACCGACTTTAGGTGCCTGTCCAGTGCCTGCTTGAAGACAGCCAGGGGTTTGTTGGTAATTCCCCTTATGTATGCTGGGAGGCAGTTGAACAATCTTGGGCCCCTGACACTTATTGTGTTGTTCCTCAACGTGCTAGTGGCATCCCTGCTCTTCATTGGGGGGATGTTACATCGCCTGCCGAGTCTTTTGCTTTCGTAGGGAGTGATTTTCGTGTGTAAGTTTGGTACTAATCCCTCGAGAATTTTCCACGTGTATATAACAATGTATCTCTCCCGCCTGCGTTCTAGGGAGTACAGGTTTAGAAACTTCAAGTGTTCCCAGTAATTGAGGTGGTTTATCGCAGTTATGCGTGCCGTGAAGGTTCTCTGCACATTTTCAAGGTCAGCAATTTCACCTGCCTTGAAAGGTGCAGTTAGTGTGCAGCAATATTCCAGCCTAGATAGAACAAGCGATTTGTATAGTGTCAACATGGGCTTTGCATCTCTGGTTTTGAAGGTTCTCATTATCCATCCTGTCATTTTTCTAGCAGATGCGATTGCTACGGTGTTATGGTCCTTGAAGGTGAGATCCTCTGACATGATCACTCCCAGGTCTTTGACATTAGTTTTTCGCTCTATTGTGTGGTTGGAATTAGTTTTGTACTCCGATGAGATTTTAATTTCCTCACGTTTTCCGTATCTGAGTAATTGAAATTTCTCATCATTGAACTTCATATTGTTTTCTGCAGCCCATTTAAAGATTTGATTTATGTCTGCTTGGAGTCTTGCAGTGTCTTCAACGGTGGACACTGTCATACAGATTCGGGTGTCATCTGCAAAGGAAGACACGGCACTGTGGCTTATATCCCTGTCTATGTCCGATATGAGGATGAGGAACAGGATGGGAGCGAGTACTGTGCCTTGGAACAGAGCTTTCACTTAGCTGCCTCAGACTTACTCGTTGACTACTCTTTGTGTTCTACTTGTTAGGAAATTATAGATCCATCTACCAACTTTTCCTGTTATTCCTTTATCACGCATTTTGTGTGCTATCACATCATGGTCACACTTGTCAAAGGCTTTTGCAAAGTCTGTGTATATAACATCGGCATTATGTTTGTCCTCTAGAGCATCCAGGACCTTGTCATAGTGGTCCAGTAGTTGGGACAGACAGGAGCGACCTGCTCTAAACCCATGCTGCCCTGGGTTGTGTAATTGATGGTTATCTAGATTAGTGGCGATCTTGCTTCTTAGAACCATTTCAAAGATTTTTATGATATGGGACGTTAGCGCTATTGGTCTGTAGTTCTTTGCCATTTCTTTACTGCCCCCTTTGTGGAGTGGGGCTATGTCTGTTGTTTTTAGTAACTGCGGGACGACCCCAGTGTCCATGCTCCCTCTCCATAGGATGTTAAAAGCACGGGATGGGGGCTTCTTGCAGTTCTTGATGAACACTGAGTTCCATGAGTCGAGGCCTGGAGCGGAGTGCATGGGCATGTCATTTATCGCCTTTTCAAAGTCATGTGGCGTCAGGGTAATGTCAGATAGGCTTGCATCTACCAGGTTCTGTGGCACTCTAATAAAAAATTCATTTAGGTCTTCAACTTTTAGTCTTGTTATCGGCTCACTAAAAACTGAGTCATACTGGGACTTTAGTAACTCACTCATTTCCTTGCTGTCATCTGTGTAAGACCCATCTCGTTTTAGTAGGGGCCCAATACTGGATGTTGTTCTCGACTTTGTTTTGGCATAAGAAAAGAAATACTTTGGGTTTCTTTCAATTTCATTTATGGCTTTTAGTTCTTCCCGCGTTTCTTGATTCCTGTAAGATTCCTTTAGTTTTAATTCGATGTTTGTTATTTCTCTTACCAGTGCCTCCCTACGTATTTCAGATATATTGGCCTCTTGTTGCCGCTCTGTTATGCTTTGCCTTCGCCTGTATATGGAGCGCCTCTCTCTTTCTAGTTTACATCTTCTCCTTTTCCTTAAGGGAATTTGCCTTGAGCAAACCTCAAGTGCCACAGAGTTTATTTGTTCTAGACATAGGTTAGGATCCGTGATGCTTAGGCTATCTTCCCAGTTTATATCATTTAGGATTTGGTTTACTTGGTCCCACCTTATGTTTTTGTTATTGAAGTTGAAATTGGAGAAAGCTCCCTCGCGACTGATCACATTTTGTCGATCTGGGGCTCCCCTCATGCATGTCTGGACCTCTATTATGTTGTGATCTGAGTATATCGTTTTTGATATGATGACATTTCGTATCAGATCATCATTGTTAGTGAAGATGAGGTCCAGTTTATTCTCCAATCTTGTACCCTGCATAGCAGCTTGAGCATGTTGCAAACAGTGTGTTACGTTGGGGTTAATGCCACCTATTCAAGTCAGGTGCTTAGTGTCTGAGTTCACTCTCCTAAACTTGCCCAAACTCTCTACAGCGTTGTTGGTGAATTGCTCATTCTATTGGTATTGACTATCAACGTACCCTCAAGGCTTCGCAGCTGCATGATATTATAAGGAGTAAACTACAAACTGAAACTATGGCATATCAGACTAATGTTTCTCCCAATACAGGAGCTGTTAATCATAGATCACCATTAAGGTATTTACAAAATAATGGGAGAGACAAAACTCCTGAGGAAAACCAGCAGTCTCGTGATGTCACAGGTGTGGGTTTATCTACAGGCGAGTCCACTTCATTGGCTCTTGAGTTAGCCAGACTCAATCTTGAACAAACTAAAGAACAGCGTGCATTTGCTAAGGAGGAGTTTGATAGAGAGAAGGAGAGGAGGCAATTCAATCAGACTGTAGATGACTTCAATTTGCAAAGGGCAGTACTGTTTGTTCCTCGTTTTGTTGAAGCAGAGACTGAACCGTTTTTCGAAGCATTTGAAAAGCAGGCTCGAGCTTTAGGGTTGTTGAGGTTCGTTGGGCAGCTTTGGTGCATACTGCGTTGATCGGTAAAGCACAAGAGTTTACGTCAATTCTGAGTAATAACGACTTTGGTAACTATCGCATTGTGAAAACCACTGTTCTTGGGGCTTATCAATGTATTCCTGCCAAGTATAGGAAAGAATTCAAACTAGGCAGAAGGCAGTTGGGTCAGTCTGCTGTTGATTTTGTCAGACAGCAGACCAGGGCTTTTACAAAGTGGTACAAGGCAAGTGGTGTTGTTGATTTTGATAATCTGGTGCAGCTCATCTTGGTGGACAACCTACTGGAGTCTGTTAGCATAGAGGTTCAAATCTTTCTTCAAGATCGTTCATTGGCTACTGCATTGGAAGCAGCCAGGTTGGCTGATACTTTTGAAACTAACTGCTCCTTGTCCAAGCAGTCTTATCTCTTTCCTCAACAGACTGGCATGAACAGAGATAGTCAAAAAGAGTTCCTGAGTTGAGAACGAAATGTCAAGATGAAGGTGAATCTCGACAGCAGCCAACTAAATCCCCTGGTGAGCAGTGATACTTCATTCATGGTCAACTTGGTGAGCGACCTCAAACTACTCAACATGGTGATTCGAGGCGACAGTATCCAGAGTAGCGTAAGCCACAAAATCAGCAAGGAGCCAAAGTTTAAGCTGAGGTGGTATGCTTCCTTTGTAATTAACTCGGCCACATCAGGCTCAATTGCCCAAATAACCCCCATCCATTAGGGATAATTTAAAATGTCCCTAGTAATATGACTCAGAAAGAAGTAGAGAAGGGGATGGCCCCCTACTATAGCACTTGTCACATATCCCTTCAGGAACATTCAGAGAAAATGGAAGTTAGAACCTTTAGGGATACTGGAGCATATTGCTCACTCATAAGAGAGGGAGTACTTCCCCTTTCTGAACAAACCTCTTTGCAGTCCTCAGTTCTGTTAGAAGCTTTTGGAGGAGCAGTATTTTCTGTCCCTTTGCATAAAATATATGTGCAGAGTAAATACTACACTGGGTATTTGACTGTAGGTGTATCTGATGGATTCCCCATGAAAGATGCGATGTTATTACTGGGTAATAACATTGAGTCTACTAAATGTACTGAACCTATAATGATTAATTCTTCCCCCATATTGGCTATAACTCGGGCAAAATCCAAAGGAATGTCAGATGTGAATGTTAACTCGTCCTTGGACTACTCTGATCTCGGACTAGCCATTTTGTTTTACGAGGAAAACTGGCCAGGGCCTGGTAAATTTAGTGAACAGCCCCAGATCAAGCCTTAATTTTCCAGGGTAGCAGGATTGCCAGATGTCTCTGTTTCCATGCCCGAGGGACTGTCCTTTCGAGAGGAACAACAAAAAGACTCCTCATTGAATCTCGCTTTTAAAGCAGCCATGGGTAAATTCACTTCAGGTCACATGGTCAAATATCAACTTAAAAACGATTACTTAGTCTGCACTGAAACTGGTAAGGAAGTAGAGGGAAGACAGTAGACAGATAGATTAGTAGTTCCCAAAATTTTAGATCTCAGATATTAAATATAGCTTAAGAGGCCCTTGCTCTGATATTGGCATTAGAGCACTTTGATATTTACCTGGGCCAGACCACCTCCCCACCGTGACTCCAAAACGGCTAAATGTCTCCCATATATCCACCTCATCCACTTCAAACGGGACGTTACAAATCTTAATCCATGTGTAGTAACTCGAGACATCTCACAGCCGCACCTCTAGGCCAGGATTGACCTCTATCCTCAGTTCTTTATACCGGTATCAATGCCCCGCTTGACTGACTCACCACCTTCACATTCCCAGACACACTGCTCCACCATCTTGACTGACTCACCACCTTCACATTCCCAGACACACACTGCTCCACCATCTTGACTGACTCACCACCTTCACATTCCCAGACACACAATGCTCCACCATCTTGACTGACTCACCACCTTTACATTCCCAGACACACACTGCTCCACCATCTTGATTGACTCACCACCTTCACATTCCCAGACACACAATGCTCCACCATCTTGACTGACTCACCACCTTCACATTCCCAGACACACACTGCTCTACCATCTTGACTGACTCACCACCTTCACATCCCCAGACACACACTGCTCCACCATCTTGACTGACTCACCACCTTTACATTCCCAGACACACACTGCTCCACCATCTTGACTCACTCACCACCTTCACATTCCCAGACACACACTGCTCCACCATCTTGACTGACTCACACCTTCACATTCCCAGACACACACTGCCCCACCATCTTGACTCACTCACCACCTTCACATTCCCAGACACACACTGCTCCACCATCTTGACTTACTCACCACCTTCACATTCCCAGACACACAATGCTCCACCATCTTGACTGACTCCCCACCTTCACATTCCCAGACACACAATGCTCCACCATCTTGACTGACTCACCACCTTCACATTCCCAGACACACACTGCTCCATCATCTTGACTGACTCACCACCTTCACATTCCCAGACACACATGCTCCATCATCTTGACTGACTCACCACTCCTTCGAGACATCTCACAACACGCACACTGCTCCACCATCTTGACTGACTCACCACCTTCACATTCCCAGACACACACTGTCCACCATCTTGACTGACTCACCACCTTCACATTCCCAGACACACACTGTCTTCTACACCATCTTGACTGACCTCACTCTACCTTCACATTCCCAGACACCACTGCTCCACCATCTTAACTGACTCACCACCTTCACATTCCCAGACACACACTGCTCCACCATCTTGACTGACTCACCACCTTCACATTCCAGACACCACTGCTCACCATCTTGACTGACTCACCACCTTCACATCCAGACACACATGTCCACCATCTTGACTGACTCACCACCTTCTCCCCCATCCCAGACACACACTGCTCCACCATCTTGACTGACTCACCACCTTCACATTCCCCCAGAAACACACACTGCTCCACCATCTTGACTGACTCACCACCTTCACATCCCCAGACACACTGTCCACCATCTTGACTCACATCAACTTAACTCTTCACATCTCCAGACACACTGTCCACCATCTTGACTGACTCACCACCTTCACATTCCCAGACACACTGCTCCACCATCTTACTGACTCACCACCTTCACATCCCCAGACACACCTGCCCCACCATCTTGACTGACTCACCACCTTCACATTCCCAGACACACACTGCCCACCATCTTGACTGACTCACCACCTTCTTGAACACATTCACCATCTTGACTGATACCCTTACATCCCAGACACACACTTCATGCCCCCATCTTGACTGACTCACCACCTTACATCCCCAGACACACACTGCTCCACCATCTTGACTGACTCACCACCTTACATCCCAGACACACACTGCTCCACCATCTTGACTGACTCACCACCTTCACATCCCCAGACACACTGCCCCACCATCTTGACTGACTCACCACCTTCTTTTGAAACATCTAGTTGTTAGAGGTGGTTATACCTGTGAATAGAATACCAATATGACCCTTGATAATTATTATCATATATTTTTCTCAGGTGTTTTACCAATTTATTCATCTACACTTGTATATATGAATATGTACATGGACCACGTCAACTGAGAGTAAGTATGGCTTGTATGCATACCAACGTATGTGTAATTGCAATTGTATTTTGTTTTAATCTGTTAGGGAAAAACGTGAGAATATCTTAAACTCTTTTTAATATTTAATCAGCAAATACATATTTGAAAATAAATCTGATCGCATTCATTATATAGTAACAAGAAAATCAAATTATTGCATAACAGAAACGTGACCTGCAGGGTCTACACATCGCTTGGAAAGTGGAAGGTAATCATGTTTGATCCAAGGAATTGGAGGGTAACTCTAGTTCTTTGGATAACTTCATATTATTAATAATTTTCATAATATTTTTCATCCCATTGTTAACACACTGCTGCCTGTTAATTATCTGTAGATAGTTCACTTGAACATTGTTAACACAGTGCTGCCTGTAAATTATCTGTATATAGTTCACTTGAACATTGTTAACACAGTGCTGCCTGTCAATTATCTGTAGATAGTTCACTTGAACATTGTTAACACAGTGCTGCCTTTCAATTATCTGTAGATAGTTCACTTGAACATTGTTAACACAGTGCTGCCTGTCAATTATCTGTAGATAGTTCACTTGAACATTGTTAACACAGTGCTGCCTGTATATCTGTAATAGTTCACTTGAACATTGTTAACACATCTGCTTATTATCTGTATAGTTCACTTGAACATTGTTAACACAGGCTGTCTTTATCTTGTTATAGTTCATTGACACATTGTTAACACAGTGCTGCCTTACTTATCTGTAGATAGTTCACTTGAACATGAACACACTTGTTATTACTGTAGATAGTTCCTTGAACAATGTTACACAGTGCTGCCTGTATTATCTGTTAGTTCACTTGAACATTGTTAACACAGTGCTGCCTGTCAATTATCTGTAGATAGTTCACTTGAACATTGTTAACACAGTGCTGCCTGTCAATTATCTGTAGATAGTTCACTTGAACATTGTTAACACAGTGCTGCCTGTCAATTATCTGTAGTATAGTTCACTTGAACATTGTTAACACAGTGCTGCCTGTCAATTATCTGTATATAGTTCACTTGAACATTGTTAACACACGGCTGTCTGTTACTCTTGTTACTCAGTCTCAGACAATGTCTCTTGGTTGATACTCTGGTCAGTTAGGCTGTTAGTGCTACCTATCCGCATGACAACGAAGACGCAACACACACACACTTCTCTGTTATCTTCATTACGCAACATTTCTCCTACACAAGATCATTGATGCTGCCTTTTCTGTATTCCACTGAAGAAGTCTACCAGCACATCTACCTTGCACATCTACTGTCATGTCAAGTCTACCAGCACTGTCTCCTTGCACATCTACTGTCATGTCAAGTCTACCAGCACTGCTACCTTGCACATCTACTGTCATGTCAAGTCTACCAGCACTGTCTCCTTGCACATCTACTGTCATGTCAAGTAGATATGTTTCGGAATAAAGATATGTTGCAGTTTCATATGTGTCTTTCTTTTCTACTTGTGGGTATTGTATATCATTATAATAGTCATACTTAAGTATTATCCAGGGTTTCATACTTAAAATATTATCCAGCTGATCAAGAGTCTCTTCAACGTTCTCTCTCAGTACATTTATTGTAGTCCTGCTTTTCATTTGATGTATTTTGCTGCCTCTAACCTGTCTCCTGTTCTTGTAAATGATTGTTTCAGTCATCATATTTGGCACTAGTGCCTGCAGTGTCTGGCACTAGTGCCTGCAGTGTCTGGCATTTCTTTCTTTCCAGCCCTGCCACTGTTTTCCAGCTGTTAATTATTATACATTCTTCTTCTCTTCGCTCCACCTAGTATAATTTGAAGATTTTAAGAGTTCCCTATAGTGTAAATTCAACTGTGTAAGTCCAATAGTGTAAGTAAAATATTGTAAGTCCAATAGTTTAAGTACAATAGTGTTGTGGAAAACAATGAACTGTTGCTGACAATGAAATTTCCCTGTACCTGAATAATAATAATAATAATAATAATAATAATAATAATAATAATAATAATAATAATATTATTATTATTATTATTATTATTATTATTATTATTATTATTATTATTATTATTATTATTATTATTATTAGTAGTAGTAGTAGTAGTAGTAGTAGTAGTAGTAGTAGTAGTAGTAGTAGTAGTAACAGTAGTAGAAGTAGTAATAATAATATTATAATGAAGATGATAATGATAAAGAAATAATTGCTTTCTACTTTTTCTTTTGCTGGTTTTGACAGAACTCTTTCACAGTTCATTACATTGCCAACACTACCACTGACTTGTATAGTAAAACTTTATATCTAAAGATTACGACTCTGTGGTGCAGTGGTCACCACTGCTGCCTCTATATCACCAGACTCGGGTTCAACTCCTGGACAAGTCTTTTTTTTCTCCTTTTCATTCGACTAAGGTACATTAGATTTATCTTCTAATATTTTACAATTTAGTGTTAAGCATTTAAAAATATGCACAAACTGTTGCATGCAAAGAGTACGTCACCCTTATTCGGAGCATGTTAACACACCCACATAGGCTGCCTCACCAAACAGCGAACCATCTTGTTAAGGGTTTGGTGATCGTGGCCCCATCACCAAATCAACAGCTTGGTTTAGCCAATCATAATGCGGGTCTAGCAATGGGAAAGGTGACGTGGATTCCACTCACATGTTAGCGATTATCACTCCCTCCCTGAGATGGTTGTTGTACGGTTGTCTCTGTCTATTGGCTGTTGTTCTGCCTTGACTACGGTGGCGTGCACTACTAATACTACTATCTCTGTATATAGTGTACATATTTGTATAAAGCCTTATAATATACTTGGTGAAGGAAAATACAAAAATTCATAATTGCTTGGTGAAGGAAATACAATTCAAAGCATTTTCTACTGTGTTTCTTTGCTCCAAGCTCCCTTTTACACTCAGGATAACAGGCCTTTGAACCTGGGGTTGTAATATGGGTAGCCTGTCCAGGAGCTGAATTTGGAGCTGGACTTAGAGCAGGAGTTGAGCCTAGAGTTGAAGTTGGAGCAGGAGCTAGTCTTGTATCATTTAGATAGCTTGCTATCTGGCATTGCTTACGCTTTGCCAATGCTTCACGAATTTTTTTGCATCATCTTTGCATTCGCTTCGCTATGGTCAGCCTTGCTACTGTGTGAGTATTCTGCAATTTGGTTTGTTATTGCGTGTCAGCCTTGCTATTTTGCGTGCGTATTGGCTTTGTTATTGCGTGTCATTCTTGCTATCGTGTGAGTATTCTGCAGTCGTACCGTGCATAGTAGCTTGAGCGTGTTGCAAAACAGCGTGTTACGTGAGGGTTAATGCCACCTATTTGAGTCAGACGATTAGTGTCCGAGTTCACTCTCCTAAAATTGCCCAAACTCTCTCTACAGCGCTGTTGGTGAATTGCTCGTTCTATTGGTATTGAATATCAACGCACCCTTACGCCTTTGCAGCTGCGTGATATTATAAGGAGTAAACTACAAACTGAAACTATGGCATATCAGACTCATGTTTCTCCCAAGACAGGAGCTGTTAACCGTAGGTCACCATTAAGGTATCTACAAAGTAATGAAAGAGACAAAACTCCTGAGCATAACCAGGAGTCTCGTGAAGTCTCAGGTGTGGGATTATCTACAGGCGAGTCCAGTTCATTGGCACTTGAGTTAGCCAGACTCAATCTTGAACAAACTAAAGAACAGTGTGAATTTGGTAAGGAGGAGTTTGATAGAGAGAAGGAGAGGAGGCAATTCCATCAGACTGTAGATGACTTCAATTTGCAAAGGGCAGTACAGTTTGTTCCTCGTTTTGTTGAAGCAGAGACTAAACAGTTTTTTGAAGCATTTGAAAACCAGGCTCGAGCTTTAGAGTGGCCTGAGGTTCATTGGGTGGCACTGGTGCATACTGCGTTGTTTGGTAAAGCACAAGAGTTTACGTCCATTCTCAGTAATGAAGACTTTGGTAACTATCACATTGTGAAAACCACTGTTCTTGGGGCTTATCAATGTATTCCTGCCAAGTATAGGAAAGAATTCAAACTAGGCAGAAGGCAGCTGGGTCAGTCTTGCGTTGATTTTGTAAGGCAACAGACAAGGGATTTTACAAAGTGGTACAAGGCAAGTGGTGTCGCTGATTTTGATAATCTGGTGCAACTTATCTTGATTAACAACCTTCTGGAGCCTGTTAGTCCAGAGGTTCGAGTCTTTCTTCAAGATCGTTCATTGGCTACTACATTGGAAGCAGCCAGGTTGGCTGATACTTTTGAAACTAACCGCTCCTTGTCCGAGCGGTCTCTTTTTTCTCAACAGCCTGGTATGAGCAGAGATCGTCAAAGAAGAGTTCCTGAGTGGAGAACAAAATGTCAAGATGAAGGTGAATCTCGTCGGCAGCCAACTAAATCACCTGGTGAGCAGTTTTACTCCACTCATGGTCAACCTGGTGAGCGACCTCAAACTACTCAACATGGTGATTCGAGACGGCAGTATCCAGAGTGGAGTAAGTAACAAAATCAGCAAGGAGCCAAAGTTAAAGCTGAGGTTGTATGTTATTTGTGTGGTAAACCCGGCCACATTAGGCCCAATTGCGCAAATAACCCCCAACCATTAGGGAAAATTTATAATGTCCCTAATAATATGACTCAGAAAGAAGTAGAGAAGGGGATGGCCCCCTACTATAGCACTTGTCATATATCCCTTCAGGAACATTCAGAGAAAATGGAAGTTAGAACCTTTAGGGATACTGGAGCATATTGCTCACTTATAAGAGAGGAAGATCTTCCCCTTTCTGAACAAACCGCTTTGCAGTCCTCAGTTCTGTTAGAAGCTTTTGGAGGAGCAGCATTTTCTGTCCCTTTACATAAAATATATGTGCAGAGTAAATACTACACTGGGTATTTGACTGTAGGTGTATCTGATGGATTTCCCATGAAAGATGCGATGCTATTACTGGGTAATAACATTGAGTCTACTAAAAGTATGGAACCAATAATGATCAATTCTTCCCCGATGTTGGCAATAACTCGGGCAAAATCCAAAGTGATGTCTGATGAGAATGTTAACTCGTCCTTGGACGACTCTGATCTCGGACTAACCAATTTATTACGAGGAAAACTGGCCAGAGCCTCGTAAATTTAGTGAACAGCCCCAGATCAAGCCTTCCTATTCCAGGGTTGCAGGATTGCCAGATGTCTCTGTTTCCATGCCTGAGGAACTGTCCTTTCGGGAGGAACAAATAAAAGACTCCTCACTAAAATATGCTTTTGAGGCAGCCGTGGGTGAATCCACTTCAGGTCATCCGGTCAAATATCAACTTAAAAACGATTACTTAGTCTGCACTGAAGCTGGTAAGGAGGTGGAGGGAAGACAGCAGACAGATAGATTAGTAGTTCCCCAAAAAATTAGATCTCATATATTAAATATAACCCATAACTCTTCTTTAGGAGGCCATTTGGGAATTACCAAAACTATGTATAGAATATTAAAAGAATTCTTTTGGCCAAAGTTAAGGCAAGATGTAAAGAATCATATTCGCTGTTGTCCAGAATGTCAGCAGGTAGGGAAACCTGGACACCCCATTAAACCTGCACCTCTCCATCCCATTCCCACTAATGGAGAACCTTTTTCAGAATTGATAATAGATTGTGTAGGTCCAGAATGTCAGCAGGTAGGGAAACCTGGACACCCCATTAAACCTGCACCTCTCCATCCCATTCCCACTAATGGAGAACCTTTTTCAGAATTGATAATAGATTGTGTAGGTCCACTACCTAAGTCTAAGTCTGGAAATCAATATTTATTCACAATCATGGATAGGGTAACCAGATATCCAGAGGCAGTTCCTATGTGCAGTATAAACACTAAAGCAATTCTTAAAGTCTTAACTAAGTTTATATCTTGCTTTGGAATTCCTAAATCTATTCAAAGTGATCAAGGTACTAACTTCACTGCCAAAGCATTTAGGGAAGCATTAACTAGGCTGGGAATAGTTCATAACCTATCCACTGCCTATCATCCTCAGTCCCAAGGCGCCTTGGAAAGATTCCATCAGACGTTAAAAACAATGATGAGAACTTTTTGCATGCATTTTCCTACAGACTGGGATGAATCACTTCCTATGTTGCTATTCGCAATGAGAGAAACTGTGCAAGAGTCTACAGGGTACAGTCCATTTGAGCTTATTTTTGGGCACAATGTACGAGGTTATCTACGATTTCTCAAAGAAGGATGGATGGGAGAAAGACGCCTCCTACGAAACATATAAAAAACCCTCTTTCCCAAGGGTTGGGCAGGTGGCATGTCAGTTGGCTCAGGCTAACTTAAAGGATCTCAGATATCATGAAACAGAGGTATGACAGAAAATCAAAGTTTCGCTCCTTCGCACCAGGAATAATGTTTGGTACAGGATCTATACCTGGTTTCTACTTGAGGAAGCTAGATTTACGGGAAACCCATGCGACAGTTGTAAAGTACATTATCTGATGTAATATTTGTTATCGTATGTATCTCCCTTGGACAAGACCTCAAAAAATAAAACCCAGTAATTCTCCACCTGAATAAGATCCTATAAATACTCAAGTTTCTGTTATTCAGGTGATCTGTTACGTGAATCGATAAAGCCCACTGCGTGGGCGAAACGTTGTCAATAAAGGACCACATTATACTGCTTATGTGTTTATTTTTCCATTGTGTCGGTATTTTATACCATTTGTTTCCATTGGATAAATTCATGTTGGAGTGTAAGCAAGGTAACATTTATGAAGGGATTCAGGGAAACCGCAGGCCGGACTTGAGTCCTGGTGATGGGAAGTACAGTGTCTGCACTCTGAAGGAGGGTGTTAATGTTGCTGTTTTATAACTGTATTAAAGCACCCTTCTGGCAAGACAGTGATGGAGTGAATGATGATGAAAGTTTTTCTTTTTTCGGGCCACCCTGCCTTGGTGGGAATCGGTCGATTGTGTTAATAAAAAACCCATCATGAGTGAGAGGGGTTGGATTTGAGTGGGACTTGCACATGAGTAAACATAATTACCAAAGCTTACTGGTATATTCAAAATTGGTTGAACAATATTCAGTGGATGGTTCGTGAAGGACCCAGTATGGCAACAGCTGCTCAGTGTCTCCCACAAATAGGACGCGCTCGTGGTATACCACAATAGGACGCGCTCGTGGTATACCACAATAGGAAGCGCTCGTAGTATACCACAATAGGACGCGCTCGTGGTATACCACAATAGGACGCGCTCGTGGTATCCTACAATAGGACGCGCTCATGGTATACCACAATAGGACGCGTTCGTGGTATAACACAATAGGACGCGCTCATGGTATATCACAATAAGACGCGCTCATGGTATACCACGATAGGACGCGCTCGTGGTATACCACAATAGGACGCGCTCGTGGTATACCACAATAGGACGCGTTCGTGGTATACCACAATAGGACGCGCTCGTGGTATACCACAATAGGACGCGCTCGTGGTATACCACAATAGGACGCTTCGTGTATACCACAATAGGACGCGCTCATGGTATACCACAATAGGACTCGCTCGTGGTATACCACAATAGGACGCGCTCGTAGTATACCACAATAGGACGCGTTCGTGGTATAACACAATAGGACGCGCTCATGGTATACCACAATAGGACGCGCTCGTGGTATACCACAATAGGACGCGCTCGTGGTATACCACAATAGGACGCGCTCGTGGTATACCACAATAGGACGCGCTCGTGGTATACCACAATAGGACGCGTTCGTGGTATAACACAATAGGACGCGCTCGTGGTATACCACAATAGGACGCGCTCGTGTATACCAAAGCGCTCGTGGTATACCACAATAGACGCGTCGTTATAACACAATAGGACGCGCTCGTGGTATACCACAATAGGACGCGCTCGTGGTATACCACAATAGGACGCGCTCGTGGTATACCGCAATAGGACGCGCTCGTGGTATACCGCAATAGGACGCGCTCGTGGTATACCACTTTTCAGGTCGCTTGTTCTATCTAGGCTGGAATATTGCTGCACACTAACTGCACCTTTCAAGGCAGGTGAAATTGCTGACCTAGAAAATGTGCAGAGAACCTTCACGGCACACATAACTGCGATAAACCACCTCAATTACTGGGAACGCTTGAAGTTCCTAAACCTGTACTCCCTAGAACGCAGGCGGGAGAGATACATTATTAAATACAAGTGGAAAATTCTCGAGAGATTAGTACCAAACTTGCACACGAGAGTCACTCCCTACGAAAGCAAAAGACTCGGCAGGCGATGTAACATCCCCCCAATGAAGAGCAGGGGTGCCACTAGCACGTTGAGGGACAACACAATAAGTGTCAGGGGCCCAAGATTGTTCAACTGCCTCCCAGCATACATCAGGGGGATTACCAACAAACCCCTGGCTGTCTTCAAGCAGGCACTGGACAGGCACCTAAAGTCGGTACCTGACCAGCCAGGCTGTGTTTCGTACGTTGGACTGCGTGCGCTCAGCTGTAATAGCCTGGTTGATCATGCTCTGATCCAACGTGAAGCCTGGTGACAGACCGGGCCGCAGGTGCGTTGACTCCTGGAACTCTCTTCAGGTATACTCCAGGTAATATGACGCGCTCGTGGTATACTACAATATAATTCTCACTTCAGTCATATTATTTTCTCAAGAAACTGTCATTATTATTATTTTTAATAATAATAATAATAATAATAATAATAATTTTTATTTCAATGCATGTTACAAGTGTACAATGTTATTGGTAGTTACAAATATAAAACAATTATAAAACTGTAATGCAAGGAGAGCCACTGGCATGCCATGGCATTATTCTTCTTATTATTATTATAATCATGAGGGGGAGCTAAACCCGTAGGAATCGTACGGCGCCTGGGGGGAGGAGGAAGGAATTCAGGCTCAACTGGAGCACAGATAATTCCCTGGATAAGAGCCCCTCACCAGGGGTTTACACAACAATGCAAAGAATGTGTTTGGGTCAAGAAAATACATTACTAGTGTGCTGTAAATTAGAATATTAATCACAATAACCAAACCAACTAATAAATACAATAACTGCTGTATAGAAGTGTGAACACATACATCCAAAAACTCTAAGTAAATCTCGTTTAGTGTAAAAAACACATTTCTGCACAGAGGATGTGTTGTGAAATATATTCTTCCATGAAGCAATCAGCACTGTTGATAAACACTGTATATTGCCAGATTCTCTTAATGAATAGATCTGTATAGTTGTATCTGCTAACTTACACAGAGACAATAACCCAAGTTGTAGTGTTAAGTTTAGAGTGGGACTCCATATCGCTTTATCAAATCTTCGTAACTTGTTAAAGCTGTGTACAGGGCGTAACGTTGTCTCAATAAAGGTTTATCGTTCAGCTTGCATCTTGGTCTTCGTAAACACAGGCAGTCCACCATCACATAACTGCTGATGTCTTGTTAGTTAAAGGATCACCATGGCAGCTGCTGGAAGGACAGTGTACGTTATGTCATTCGTACCCGACCTCTCCCAGAAGCTGCGCAAGGAACTACCAGATGTGCTGGTGATAGATGTCAAGCAGAGAGGTAATTATTATTATTATATATTTATATCCTAGGTAGTAGATTTATAGACAGAAACCACCCAGGGAGGTACTACCGTCCTGCCAAGTGAATGTGAAACGGAAGCCTGTATTTATTTTACATGATGGTAGGATTGCTGGTGTCTTTTTTCTGTCTCATAAACATGCAATATTTCAGGTATGTCTTGTTACTTCTACTTACACTTAGGTCATACATATATATATATATATATATATATATATATATATATATATATATATATATATATATATATATATATATATATATATATATATATATATATATATATATAATATAATCATATTAAATTTTAATTTATATTCATAGTATATATATATATATATATAATATATATATATATATATATATATATTATATAATATGTCTGCCGATTAGGTAAAACTGGTCAATTAGCAAGAACTCATCTAAAATTGAGTCCTTTCTAAAAATTTTTTCTTTGCGTTAATGTAAGAATTTATAATTTTGTACCAAGAGAAACTTTGAAAACCTACCTAACCTTATTACAACAAGCGCAATTTAATTTAGCCTAACCCAACTAAATATATTTTAGATACGTTAACATTAATTTAATAATAAACAAACACAATGAAATATATTTTTCGTTATGTTCAGAATGATTTTGGCGAAATTATTGCATAGACAAATTTTCACTTGTCTTATATGGCAAGAAGAGCGTTGCTATTTAAGCCAAAATCGCAAGTTTTACCTAATCAACTTAGTAATTAGACTGTTGGGTTTAGTCCTGACTCTTTCTCTTCTACTTAAGCTCTTCCTCTCACCGGCTATTCTTCTTCTGTCCCCACTTCCCCCTCGCCCCTAGTGGGTCCTTCCCTGAGAGTCTGAACAAACTGTTCATTACTAATCGGCACGACATATATATATATATATATATATATATGTCGTGCGATTAGGTAAAACTTGCGATTTTGGCTTAAATAGCAACGGATTAAATTTATTTCCATTATTTCTTATGGGGAAAATTGATTCGTTTAACGATTGTTTCGTCTTAAGATATGCCCTCTCTGACGGATTAATATCGACGGATTAATATCGTAAGTCGAGGTACCACTGTACTAGGTATTGATTTGCTGGGAACTATTTCAAGAGAATATATAAATGGGGATTAAATTAAATGGACAGATAGTAAATATGATATAAAATTAACTTAGAAGCAAGATTTGATTTATATTATAAAGTTGAAGCAAGTAATAGCACTAAAAGTAAAGTACATAGTGTATGAGGTAGTTGGTACTAGCTAGTATAAAGTTAGTACAAAAAATTTCACAAAGTAGTAGTAACATACACTAATACACCACACGTATATTATGTGTTGAGGACAATAGGCTAATCAGTAATGGTAATGTCAGCTTGTCTAAGGAAGTTGGTGAGATCACGTTCGTTTGATATAGAAAATTGCTGACCTGTTGATACTTTTCGAACTAGTATTTTCCCATCACGAGCGAAGCACTGATGGATTTTGTTCTCCAGTTTAAGTTTTCTCAGCCTAAACAGAAGGTTTTGACGTTTCCTGGTTAGGCACTCGTTGATGTATACTCCACATTTCATTGTAATTGCTGATTTAGTTAGGTTCTTTTTTGTATCATATGAATGAAGTCTGATCATTATACTAGGTTTACCTTGTTTTCCTAGCAATTATGTAAAAACTCAATGCACATAAAAGGCACGAAAATTTGGAATTCATTACCTGTCATTGCCAAATAAACCCTACCTGTACCCCAATTCAAAACGATGCTAAAAAACCACCTTCTCACCCAAAGCTAATTGCTCCATATCAACCATTCCCAGCAAAGTAGAATAATCACTTAACGTAAAACCTGACTAATCAATTCAATGTAATGTATGAATGAACGAATGAATGAATGTAAAACCTGTTATGAATAATACATACTTAGCTAATTATTCCCACAACACTTACATTATAATGACCATGTAAACTAACTGCAATGCAATTAATTGTTTTAAATTGTTATCTCACTCAATTAGTTGCATTGCTGCAATAAATTGCTACAATTTATTGATATGTTCAACTTATATTCAAACTTTATAACTTAGATATGCAACTTTACTTATTTTATAAATTATCAACCATAACTTTTTATTATTTTATTATTATTATTGCTTTAATTTGTTTAATCTGATTTAATTAATTTTATAATGAAGACAAAAGTACAAAACTATGTTCAAATTTCATAGCTTAAATACTCACCTTTACTCATTGTATACTATCTACAAAAATTCTTACAATTTAGTTTTAAGTTAATTTTAAGTCTGCCCAAAATGCCCTGCATACTAGGGGCTTTTGGCATGTACACCTCATGTAATCTCAATAACCAAATGTAATTCTTTGTATCATGTCCAAATAAAAATATTATTATTATTATTATTATTATAACTACTGCATCAACCCACCCAGTAAACCACTTGCATCTAATGAAACATCTAATTGTTGGAAAAGAATCACTTCTTCCTAAATAGTCTGAGATCACAATACAGGAACATCCAGTATCTCTAAGAATGGTAGAAACATTTACAGTGGACCCTTGACTAACAAAAAAAATTTTATTCGAAACCTTATTTCCCATAAGAAATAATGTAAATACAATTAATCCGTTCCAGACATCCAAAAATATTCACAAAAAATACATTTTTTAAAGATTAACTATAGTTTTACATACAGAAAACACACAAATAATACAGTGGTACCCCGACTTACGATATTTTTTCATTCCAGAATGCTGTTCAAGTGCCATTACCAAACGAATTTATCCCCATAAGGAATGATGTAAAATAGACTAGTCCTTTTAGACCCCCAAAATTACACTTACAAAAGCATTTAAAAAAATAAACTTACATAAAAGGGTGAGTTTGGGGACCATCGTAAGTCGGGGTACCACTGTACATACAATATTAAATTTATAAATAAATAAATATTGAAATAAACATTTAAAATAACATTTACTTACCTTTATTGAAGAGACTTGCTGGCATCTGGAAGATAGGGAGGAGGAGTGTGGGAGTGCTTATTGTTTGGAAGGGGAATCCCCCTCCATAAAGACTTCAGGTAACAAGTCCTTATCTGGGGTTACTTCCTTTCTTTTTCTTTTAATGCCACTAGGACCAGCTTGAGAGTCGCTGGATCCCTGCCTCGTGAAATAACTGTCCACAGTCCTCTGTTTCTGGAGACTCTTTAATACTTTCCTGAAGTGCAACATGGCTCTGTCACTGAAGTGGTTGCACAGATGGCTTATTTCAGCTTGCTCAGGGTGGTGTTTTTCAACAAAACTTTGTAACCTATTCCACATTCCACACATTTCCTTAATCACTGAAGAAGGCACCTCCTTCACTCTCTCTTCCTCCTCCTGTGAAGCAATAACCTCAGCTCTGGTCTGATGCTGTTCCAGCTCTTGCAGCTCTTCAGTTGTTAGCTCGACCCTGTGCTCCTCCACCAACTCTTCCATATCCTCACCACTCACCTCCAACCCCAGGCTGTTCCCCAATGTCACAATATCTTCCACAACATATTCCACAACAGGCACAGGGTCGTCAGGGTCAAGGTCAGCCTCAAATCCTTCAAAATCCCTCTTTTCAACACAATCCGGCCACAGTGGTCTCCAAGCAGAGTTCAAAGTCGTGGAAGTCACTCCCTCCCAAGCCTTACCTATAAAGCCTATGCAATGCACGATATTGAAGTGATTTTTCCAGAACTCTCTTAGGGTCAATGCAGTGTCTGAGGTCACATCAAAGCACTTCTGAAACACTGCTTTGGTGTACAGTTTCTTGAAGTTTACAATGACCTGCTGGTCCATTGGCTGGATGAGAGGAGTGGTGTTAGGAGGTAAGAACTTCACTCTGATGAAATTGAAGTCGTCAGCCAACAACTCTTGCAAGTTGTGAGGATGAGCAGGAGCATTGTCCAGTACCAGGAGGCACTTGAGTGGCAATTTCTTTTCCAGGAGGTATTTCTTCACACTAGGGCAAAACACTCCAGTCAACCATTCCATGAAAAAGTCCTTAGTGACCCATGCATTAGTGTTAGCCTTCCAATGCACACACAAATAATTCCTGTTAACATTGTGTTTCTTGAAGGCTCTGGGATTTTCTGCGTGATACACCAGTAAAGGCTTCACTTTAAAATCACGACTGGCATTGGCACACATCATGAGAGTTAGCCTGTCTTTCATAGGCTTGTGTCCTGGCAGTGCCTTTTCCTCTTGAGTAATGAAGGTCCTGTTGGGCATTTTCTTCCAAAACTTGCAAGTTGTGAGGATGAGCAGGAGCATTGTCCAGTACCAGGAGGCACTTGAGTGGCAATTTCTTTTCCAGGAGGTATTTCTTCACACTAGGGCAAAACACTCCAGTCAGCCATTCCATGAAAAAGTCCTTAGTGACCCATGCATTAGTGTTAGCCTTCCAATGCACACACAAATAATTCCTGTTAACATTGTGTTTCTTGAAGGCTCTGGGATGTTCTGCGTAATACACCAGTAAAGGCTTCACTTTAAAATCACGACTGGCATTGGCACACATCATGAGAGTTAGCCTGTCTTTCATAGGCTTGTGTCCTGGCAGTGCCTTTTCCTCCTGAGTAATGAAGGTCCTGTTGGGCATTTTCTTTCAAAACAGGCCTATTTCATCATAATTAAACACTTGTTGGGGGAGGAATTCTTCAGCCTCTACGAACCCCTTAAATTCACTCACAAACTTTTCAGCTGCACGTTTGTCTGAGCTGCCTGCCTCACCATGCCTCACAACATTGTGTATGCCACTACGTTTCTTAAACCTCTCAAACCAGCCTCTGCTGGCTTTAAAATCACTCGCCTCACCACTGGTTGCAGGCATTGTCTTGACAAGATCTGCATGCAACTGCCTTGCCTTTTCACAAATTATCGCCGTGGAAATACTGTCACCCGCTAACTGTTTTTCTTTGATCCACACCAGCAATAACTTCTCAACCTCATCCACTGTTTTTGATCTATTTTTCGTAAACATATCAACCCCTTTTGCAACGTTAGCGTACTTGATTTCTTTTCTTTTTGCCAGGATAGTGGTGATAGTAGATTGTTTTTTTCCGTACATCCTGGCAAGCTCACCCACATGTACGCCTCTCATATTTTTCAACAATCTCTTTCTTCAGTTTGATGGTGTTCCTCACTCTCTTTACCGCAGGGGTGCCACTAGGAAGCTTCTTTGGACCCATGGTGACTTATTTCACAGTGACAATCAATAAATCACCAAAAAAGACAACAAATGTATTGTGAATGTTTGAAAGAGCGCGCTGGGTATTGTTCACTCAAGTGTAAACAACGCGAGACTGCCGTCCTGGGCGGAGGCGAGCAAGCGCATGGCAGGCGGACAGGTCTGGTACGTATCGCTACCCGAGTAAAGATCGCTACACGAGAAAAATATTGACCATAAAAAGCAATCATTACCCGAACAAATCGTTATTTGGAATGATCGTTACTGAGGGTTCCACTGTATATCGTTAACAGTACCTTCACTAAAAGGTGCATTAATATTAGATTGGGTGAAGCACATTCCAATACTTTCACCCTTTTCTTTGGGACACTCTGGATGTCGATGTCCCAATTCATTACAATTAAAACATCTTAGTGTGAAGGATGGAGAATTCTTAACCCTTTGGGGGTCGACAGGCCTTCTCAGGAAAGTGTTCCTGGGGTCGAAAATTTTTTGGAAAAAAAAAATTAATTTTTTCTTATGAAATGATAGAGAATCTTTTTCCGATCATAACGCCACCAAAATTATGAAATTTGATCGAAAACTAACGGAATTATGCTTTCGCGAAGTTAGCGGTAGCCATGACACTTACGCATCGGCGATTTTGCCCACTTTGAGCCCTATTATCGACAAATTTCAATGTTTCAGTCTCCTAAAACTATAGCTATTTCGATAGAACTCCATTTTTTCTATCGAATGAGTACAAGAAACTGCCTATTTACCAATTTCATCTACCCAAAATAGTGGTCAGAAAATGGCAATTTTCCAATTTCACACAAATTTTAAGCGATGCCAATTTCAAAATAGGGTCCAGAATAAACAAGGCAGACATTCCTGGCACTAAAATAACATGTTCTCTGTTCATTAGTCACGTCTCCAGGCCCCTGTTCCATTACTTTTGCTTTTCATTTTGAATTTTTATTCTCACAAAAAAAGAAGATTTACTGTTATGTATACAACTGCATCATTGTAAAAATGGTACAAATAATATCAGAGCACTTGTGCATGAATATAAGACTCACCAGTTGATGTGTATTGGAGGCATGGTGTGATTTGTTTACTCTTGAACATCGTCAAAAATCGAACATTTTCGCTACTTTGAGCTCAATTTCAAGGTACTTATCATTGTCATACCAATCAAAATCATCTCCATTTCTGTAATATATCTTCTATTCTATCAAATGAGACCAAGAAAACGAGAATACATCAATATATACCATACGAAAATCGACTGCAAAGTCGCTGTTTTAATCGAAAAAAACGGTCAGAGTTTTTTTATCTCATTATGCAGTGTGTACTGCAGGATTTTTTTTTATACTGCGCACACTGACCACACAGACCCATTCTTTCATATGTATGCCTACCAGACGTTTTCTGCTTAAATTGAGGCCGCTAGAATTTGGGCGTACTAGTACGGCACCAACCCCTGCTCGTAAAACGTACTAGTACGGCACCGACCCACAAAGGGTTAAGAGTCAGAGGGTTTGAATCCCTCAGATTGTTTAGGTACTAAAGATTTATATCTATCATGCTTCTTAGGGTAGCTATTATGTGCGCAGGCATATATATCTGCGGCCCTTGCCATTTCTGAAGCCGAGTGAACGTCCCGTTCTTTGATAAATATGCGTAGATCAGAGTTAACAGAAGAAAGGAATTGATCTCTTACCATCAGGTCTCGTAATGACTCGAAGTCGTGGTCGACTTCAGCGCTATCAATCCAAGAATCAAACAGTCTGAAAAGTGTTGTTAAGTACTGCATGTCATTCTGATTTGGAGATATCCTAGTGTGTCGAAACTCAGACCTGTAATGATGAGTGGTTTTTTGAAAGCTTGAAGTATGGCTTTCTTCAGCAGAGGATAATCAGTTATTATTTCAGATAGTAAGGTGGAAATACATTTAAAGCTGTCCCTGACAGAAGTAAGCCAAGCCTAGTAGCCCAAGAATCTGATGGCCAGTCACAGAGAGTGGCGGTGTTCTCGAATCTGATAATATATGCCGCGATGTCATCCTGCTCTGTGAAAGGTGGGATTTGTGGCATCCTAATATTAGATTCATGGGTAGGGTACTCTAGTTCCCCTTCATCTATTTTATGTTTAGATAGTTCTATCTTCTTGGCTTCTAATTCAATCCTTAACTGTTCTAACTCCCTCTGCTTTGCTTGTTCTTCAATCTCCTTCATCTTGAAGGCTACTTCCCTTGCTTGAACTCTGTCTTCTCTAGCTATCCTTTCCTGTTCTCTTTTGTCCTCACCAGCAATCCTTTTATTTTCTAGAGCTAGTCTTTCCTGTTCCTTTTTCTCTTCTAGAGCTAGTCTTTCCTGTTCCTTTTTTCTCTTCTTGAGCAAGTCTTTTCTCTTCTAGAGCTAGTCTTTCCTGTTCCATTTTCTCTTCTCGAGCTAGTCTTTTCTCTTCTAGAGCTAGTCTATCCTGTTCCTTTTTCTCTTCTCGAGCTAGTCTTTTCTCTTTTCTGTTTCTTTTTCTCTTCTCGAGCTAGTCTTTTCTCTTCTAGAGCTAGTCTATCTGGTTCCTTTTTCTCTTCTCGAGCTAGTCGTTTCTTTTATAGAGCTAGTCTTTCCTGTTCCTTTTTCTCTTCTATAGCCATCTTAGCAGTTATATAGCTATCAAAGCTTTGTCCTGAAAAATCCCATCTTTTCCCCAGCTTTCAACCAGAAATCTAAAGAATCCATCTTAAGGAAAGAAATGTTGAACAAACAAAACTCAACAAGTTTGAGTTAACAAACTAATAACTGAAACTACAGTTTCAGAAGAGGCACTTCGTCCGAACACTTTCTAACCTTCCCGAAGAAGGAAATGAAATAATATTTCCAACTTGGAAGAAAATCTAGTGGGCTCAATAGCCTTCACTAAGATAAACATGGATCACCCAGGAGGGGTTATTATGGAAGTTCCCCAGGTCCCAAAAAAATGAGCAAACTTCTAAACTCAACCCTAGAACCAAACTACAGTAAGTCCACCAGACTACCAGTAATGACTTGACACATTAACGATACCAACTCACCCTTTACAATCTTAAATGCTATACTCACAAACCAGTTGAGCCATCAAGAAGATGTTGCATCAAGAGTCTGTATCCTGGCAAGGTCACCATTGTCAGGGGAAAGCCTTCCACCTGAACAAAAAAATAATGAAAAAATAAATAAATAAATAATGGACTCTAGGTTTAATAATAAAGAAGGATTTTTCTGTAATTTAATAAAAAAAATGAAAATAAAAAAAAAGAAATTGGCCGATGTGGTTCTGGCAAGGTGTAGGTTAGGAGACAGGCTCAGGATAGGTCTCTGGTGTTGAGGAGATGGTGAAGGTTATCCTGGGTAGATGTTAGGGAGTCTCCTATGCCACTTGGTTGTAGTAAGTATGAAGAAGTAGTAGAGGTTGAGTAGTCAAAATAATCAAAATCATCCGACTTTGATTATTTCGACTTAAATCTGTCTCCTGTATATCTCGGCGTCCGTACGGGCTGACCAGGCCAGCAGCAGAGCTGATAAGAAAAAGAACATTGGTTACCACAAGTTAAGTAAATATAACATTTAAGAAAGCAAGGGTGGTATGCCAACTTAAAGATGTAAACAAACCATACCACGGGTGGGGTTCAAACCCACGGTCAGAGAGTCTCAAAACTCCAGACCGTCGCGTAAGCCACTGGGCCAGCTAGCTTCAATAAGATTCATCCAACTAGCTGGCCCAGTGGCTTACGCGACGGTCTGGAGTTTTGAGACTCTCTGACAGCGGGTTTGAACCCCACCCGTGGTATGGTTTGTTTGCAATCGTGTCATTACGATTTCGTGAGTCAAGTTAAAGATGTAAAATATTACTGGTAACCCTAAAAACTCATCGACCAGAAATACTCCTGGTAGATCACACTACCTGATCAGGAGAAGAGAGGAGGTGAAGTGACTCTCCCAACTCTACTCCACACCAGGTAAGGTTACTACTAAAAGGAGTAGCAACTAAAACACATCAGACAGCCCGGAACTGGGGGTTTGCCTCAGCCCGCTAGATGGAAGCACAGGCTATAACTCACAAATGATCCCACTGGCTGTCTGAACAACCCTAATCTCCAATTATAATCCACTTTTCCCTCACACCTAAGATAGCCCAAGAAAGTCAGTGACTTATTTCCACTAGGGTCCCTGACTTATTTCCACTGGGGTCCTTGACTTATTTCCACTGGGGTCCTTGACTTATTTCCATTGGGGTCCTTGACTTATTTCCACTGGGGTCCTTGACTTATTTCCACTAGGGTCCTTGACTTATTTCAACTGGGGATCCTTGACTTATTTCAACTGGGGTCCGTGACTTATTTCAACTGGGGTCCTTGACTTATTTCCACTGGGGTCCTTGACTTATTTCAACTGGGGTCCTTGTATTTCCATTATTAAACTATATCATCCTGCATGAGGCACTAAAGGCAGCTCATGCCGTCTACCAGGTCAAACCATATTACTACCACTACTATCAAAACTAAGCTCTAAACCCACAAGAGATGTCAAATACATCAGCCCAACATCAAGGAGATGGTTTTCAAAACGAGTTCATGGACATTGTTCATTACAATTACGAATATTTTTCAAACTAGTGTATTTGGACTAGTGTCCAGGGCGTCTCAAATATCAAGGTTCAAGCCACATTAACAAGACTGTGTTAGTCCCTTAGTAGTTACCAAGTGACAACCACACTCCATCACCACTCCCCATCACCCTTCCACCAGTAACAACCAACTACTCACCCCAAACCCCTCCACCAGCAGCCAACCCCCGACCCTTCTCTTAACGACCTTCCCCCTCCCCACAAACAACACCTTCCCCCCAGGTCAATGGCACCATTTAGCTATGGAGGTCAAGAATAATGGCACCACTAGTCACTTCTCTACCATCCACCACACCATCAACACCTCCAGCTCCTCCAGTTCCATCAACCTGTGGCAATGTACAAAATTTGGATTACTCCAATTTCGTGGTAATTTTTGATAGATCAGCTTTGAAAATATTTCAGCAATTTTTCTTTCTACATAATGTTGAAGGAAGCATTGTAAATACGTAGACTTCAAACTATTGCTTACTGCAGTTTTTTAATAATCTAGTAATGTCCATACTTTTATCTTTGCAGACATTGTTTTGGCGAGTTGCTGGTGGTGATGACATCTCTGAAGACTCGCAGCTGCCCACAACATGGCCTTCACCACACAGCAGCTGCCCACAACATGGCCTTCACCACACAACAGCTGCCCACAACATGGCCTTCACCACACAGCAGCTGCCCACAACATGGCCTTCACCACACAGAAACTGCCCACAACATGGCCTTCACCACACAGCAGCTGCCCACAACACGAACTACACCACACAGCAACTGCTTACAATATGAACTTCACCACACAGCACCTGCTGCCCACAACATGGCCTCCACCACACAGCAGCTGCCCACAACAAGGCCTTCACCACACAGCAGCTGCCCACAACATGTACTTCACCACACAGAAGCTGTCCATAACTTTTAGTTAGTTTAATATCTTTATTATGCAGCCCATACCCGTCCTGTGGGCAGTAGTCAAAAGATTACAGAGGTACGTAATGGGTCCAGGGACTGGGCACCTAAGTTTTGATAGCTGAGCAAGTTACAAAGTTAATGAACTCAGGTAGATCTGGTCACAATCATGGCAAGTTACAAAGATATTTACAGATTACAGAGGTACATAATGGGTCCAGAGACTGGGCCCCAAAGTTTTGATAGCTGAACAAGGTACAAAGGTAATGAATCATGTATTATTATTATTATAATAAAAAAGAAGCACTAAACCACAGGGGTCATACAGCGCTGAATGAATCATGTAAGTAAATTTAGTTACTTACGTTTATACATGGTTACAATCATGAACAAATTATAAAGTAATGAGCAGTTCACACGTCCACACCCGCTCACAACTTTAATGAGTTATCAGTGTAAATATTAATTGTTAATGCAAAAGCTAGAGGATCAGGCACACGTAACAGGAAAGGCACTGCAATGGATCAGAGAATATCTGACAGGGAGGCAACAATGAGTCATGGTACGTGATGAGGTGTAGAGTGGGCACCTGTGAAGAGTGAGGTTCCACAAGGGTCAGTCCTAGGACCTGTACTGTTTTTGGTATAAGTGAATGACATAACGGAAGGGATAGACTCAGAAGTGTCCCTGTTTGTAGATGATGTGAAGTTAATAATAAGAATTAAATCAGTTGAGGATCAGGCAGGACTACAAAGAGACCTAGACAGGCTATAAGCCTGGTCCAGTAAATGGCTCCTTGAATTTAACCCTGCCAAATGTAAAGTCATGAAGATCGGGGAAGGGCAAAGAAGACCGCAGACAAAGTATAATCTAGGTGGCCAAAGACTGCAAACCTCACTCAAGGAAAAAGATCTTGGGGTGACTATAATACCGAACACATCTCTTGAAGCACACATCAATCAGATAACTGCTGCAGCATATGGGCGGTTGGCAAACCTAAGAATAGCGTTCCAATACCTCATTAAGGAATCGTTCAAGACTCTGTACATCATATACGTCAGGCCCATACTGGAGTATGCAGCACCAGTTTGGAACCCACACCTGGTCAAGCACGTCAAGAAATTAGAGAAAGTGCAAAGGTTTGCAACAAGACTAGTCCCAGAGCTAAGGGGATTGTCCTACGAAGAAAGGTTGAGGGAAATCGGCCTGACTACACTAGAGGACAGGAGGGTTAGGGGAGACATGATAACGACATATAAAATACTGCGAGGAATAGATAAGGTGGACAGAGACAAGATGTTCCAGAGAGGGGACACAGAAACAAGGGGTCACAGTTGGAAGTTGAAGACTACTATGAGTCAAAGGGATGTTAGGAAGTATTTCTTCAGTCATAGAGTTGTCAGGAAGTGGAATAGCCTAGAAAGTGACGTAGTGGAGGCAGGAACCATACATAGTTTTAAGACGGGGTTTGATAAAGCTCATGGAGCAGGGAGAGGACCTAGTAGCAATCAGTGAAAAGGCGGGGCCAGGAGCTATGACTCGACCCCTGCAACCACAAATAGGTGAGTGTACACACACACACACACACATGGTAATGCTTTATTTACAGGGAGCAAAGTCAGGATATTTTTCCAGAATGGTCTGTAAGTTTACATTTTGTTTGGTCTACATCTGGTGGTGGTGATTTAACCTGCCAAAGATACTTATAACCCAGCCGGAGGCAGGCGGTAGTGACATCCAAGAGTCTGCTTATTTTGTTGGATGCACCATAGACATGTGGCTCCTCCTGCATGATGGAATGATGATAGATGGACTGACTGGTGTCAATCTCCCTGAGTCTTAAGTCAATAAACTTCAATTGAAGTTATTTTCGTATTATTGTTCTCAAACTGCTAACTGACAAGCCAAGATTGTAATCTACCCCTTCTTTGAAAGCATAAAACTTAGCCAATTTGTCAGTTCTATCATGCATCTGAAGACCAATGTGAAATGGAATCCACAGCATGTGCACTCTGACTCTACTATCCACAATCCTACCATACCTGTGTCTGGCTTCTGACGCAAACATGCCACAATTTATACTTACTGAGTTGAGAGCATTTATGTATGACAGAGAATCAGTTACAGTGGAATATCCGAGGCCTCAGGGGTAACCGGGGTGAGCTTCAGGTGTTGCTCTCCCAGTTTTTCCCTATTGGTGTCTGTTTGCAAGAACCCAAATTGCAATCCTCTGTTATCCGGCCCTTTTCAGGCTATGGTTTGTTGTATTCATCGGATCCTTTTTCCGATGGAACCTTTAACGAAAGTGCTCTTCTTATACGCACTGGTGTTCCATACTGTCAGCTCTATGTTCATTCTTCTCCACTTGAATAAGTGGTATACACTCTGTTCTTTATATCTCTACCCTTCGCGAGCATTGTCTATCCCAGATGTTGATTTTCTTGTTTCTTCCTTGCCGCCACCCCTTCTATTACTTGGCGATTTTAACGCACACCATTTTCTTTGGGGAGGGTCGCACTGTGACTCCCGTGGCGTTTAGTTGGAGGCATTTCTTGCTTCTCTCCCCCTCCATGTTTTAAATACGGGTACTCCTACCCATTTTGATCCCCGAACTCATTCTTTCTCCTGCATTGGTCTTTCTATCTGCTCTTCATCAACTGTCCTTGACTTCACCTGGTCTGTCCTCCAGGACTTGCATGATAACGATCATTTCCCAATCATCCTTAGGTCCCCTTCATATTCTCCACCTCGTAGCCCACGCTGGCAATTTGACCGGGCGAAATAGGACCTTTACACACATCTTACTGCCTTTCATGCAGTTCCTTCCTCGTCCTCCATTGATGAGGTTTTACATCTCTTCGTCCTCCATCTTCATGGCAGCTTCACACACTATCCCCCAAACCTCGGGCAAGCATTGTCAGAAGTGCATGCCTTGGTGGTCTCCTGCTTATGCTCGGGCAGTACGTTTGAAACGCACTGCATGGGTCAAGTATCGGTATAACAGAACCACAGAGAGACTCCTTGATTTTAAGCAGAAGAGAGCAATTGCTCGTCGTGTCATACGTGACGCTAAATGCACTTGCTGGCGAGATTACGTTTCTTCGGTCACTTCGGCCACTTCAGCTTCCTCAATGAGTGCAGTCTGGAAGAAAGTGCGGAAATTGAGTGGTAAATTCTCCCCCGACCCAGCTCCTGTTCTTCAGGTTGCCGGTGTCGATATAGCACACCCTCTTGCTGTTGCCACTGAAATTGGTAATCATCTGGTCTGCATTTCTCAGGGGCTCCATCTATGCCCCTCGTTCCTTTCTTCTAAGTCTGCCAGCGAGTTAAAGCCCTTAGATTTTTCTTCTCTCAGAGAAGAATCTTATAATGTGCCTTTTACCCTTCAAGAACTGGAGGCAACACTCTCTGCTTGCCGATCATCGGCAGCTGGGCCAGACGGCATACATATTCGTATGCTACAGCATTTACATCAGTCTGCTCTTACTGTCCTCTTACGACTCTTTAATCTTATATGGTCGCAAGGAGTTATTCCCCAACTGTGGAAGTCTGCTATTGTTCTCCCTTTTCGCAAACCGGGTACTACTGGACATGATACCTCCCACTACCATCCCATCGCTCTTACCAGTGCAGTTTGCAAGGTGATGACACGTCTAGTTAATAGACGTTTGATGTGGTATTTAGAGACGCACAGTAGTCTCTCCACTAGTCAATATGGCTTTCGTAAGGGCTGTTCTGCCATTGACCCCTTACTGCACTTGGATACGTATACAGTGGACCCTCGGTTAACGAAAGGTTCCGTTAACGTAAGCTTATTTCGTAATCGGTTAGCGAAAAATTCCTCGGTTACTAAAAGGTATTAGATGTGTCCGCCTGCTCCGTGCAAGCGCAGGACGCCAGTGAAGCGTTGTTTACCATTGAGAGAACATTACCTAGTGCGCTCTTTCAAAGATTCACAATATATTTGGTGTCTTTTTTGGTGGTTTAGTGATTGTCACTGTGAAATAAGTCACCATGGGTCCAAAGAAGCTTCCTAGTGGCATCCCAGTGGTAGCAGGCATGCAGGGAGTGTAGCATTCATGCAGGGAGTGTAGCAGGCATGCAGGGAGTGTAGCATTCATGCAGGGGGTGTAGCATTCATGCAGGGAGTGTAGCTTTCATGCAGGGAGTGTAGCATTCATGCAGGGAGTGTAGCATTCATGCAGGGAGTGTAGCATTCATGCAGGGAGTGTAGCATTCATGCAGGGAGTGTAGCATTCATGCAGGGAGTGTAGCATTCATGCAGGGAGTGTAGCCTTCATGCAGGGAGTGTAGCATTCATGCAGGGAGTGTAGCATTCATGCAGGAAGTGTCTCTGGACCAGTATAAATAAATCTGAGAAGATCATTTATTATAGTTATGTTAGGTTAAATTTAAGTGGACTGTATTGGTTGTTGAACAACTGATCATTCGGGAGAAGAGGTAGAGAACACTAGTTAAATTAACATGACCAACACTCACCTAATTAACAGCATCATAGCGGTGTATCGTAGATCGTTGACCTAGCTAAAGTACATCTACTGTGCGTAACAATATCATTGGCCAATAACAAATACGCAAGCAGAGTACTTAGCTTTAGATGAGGGAGTCGTTCCGTTGTTGACGTCCTCCTGCGATCTGATTCGATCGCGATGGTAGTAGCTGTCTCGTCGAGTCAAGGAAGGTTAATTTCCGTGCACTCTTATACGCCCACGAGACCGAGCGTTAGTTAACATGTGGTTGGTCGGGGTAGCGATTCAGATCCTCTCACTAATCCGACCTTTTGCACGGTTAATACGTATAACTTTACATATTACATATATCCCGGCTTAATGCCCCACTAGTTTATACACATTCACAGTCTCGATACTTGAATTTCGAGTAGATAACTTGCGATATGTTAGTTCATTTCAACCGCGTCCAATATGGCGGTCGGGTATGGCGTACCCAAGCCAGACTCGCTCGATGCAATCAACCCTGATTATTTACAACTCGGTTTCACTATATTCACCATTTCCCAAAGTTCATCGAATATATTTCAGTCTCTTCTAAGATGAACTCCCCGCATCAGGGTTACGACTTTATCCTGCCGTATGGTCATTTCACTCAGTTCAAATAGGCCTATGGCCGCGTCACTCGCTGGCGGCACCTTATTTCACAATTATTGTCCGATTACTGGACCTCCTGGACCGATTGTCCCACTTGATATTCCCCGCGTCACTGGATATTCCTCCACATTACGAAAGGAGGTAATTAAATCCGATTTGGGGGGCGGAATCTCCAAATTTTACTGGCCATACCGACTTGAACTCTGATGGGTAGGCTGGCTGTCCACTCACTTCCCATTCCCCTCTACCTCCTCCCTGCCCAGCCTCTTCCCGCTTCCTCCCCGCTGGTATGATGGTTCTCTATTACATACCCCCATGTACCAGCGGTACATTAAGGATATCTGTTCATATTGGAAAGTTTATCAATTACAACTTGAGGAAAATACCAATATTTTCCACATTGACTGACTTACTGAATGACTTGACTGACTTACTGAATGACTTGACTGACTTACTGAATGACTTGACTGACTTACTGAATGGCTTGACTGACTTACTGAATGGCTTGACTGACTTACTGAATGGCTTGACTGAC
>WNWK01014553.1:0-12500 GCA_009830355.1 Cherax destructor | reverse complement strand
CATCATTCACTCCATCACTGTCTTGCCAGAAGGGTGCTTTACACTACAGTTATAAAACTGCAACATTAACACCCCTCCTTCAGAGTGCCGGCACTGTACTTCCCATCTCCAGAACTCAAGTCCGGCCTGCCGGTTTCCTGAATCCCTTCATAAATGTATATATACAGTGGACCTCGGTTAACGAATACCCGGAAATCGTGCAATTATGTAAGTATAATTTTGTAAGTTCTTGTGGAAGTGTATTTTTGGGGGTCTGAAATAGACTAACCTACGTGAAATTTTTCCTTAAGGAGTAAATTCGTTCGGTAATGGCACTTGAGCAGACTTCAGGAGTGAAGTTTTACTGAAACTCGGGGTCCACTGTATATACACAGTGGTACCTCGAGTTACGATAATTTTTCGTTCGAGAATGCTGTTCAAGTGCCATTACCAAACGAATTTATCCCCATAAGGAATAATGTAAAATAGACTAGTCCTTTTACACCCCCAAAATATACTTACAAAAGCATTTAAAAAATAAACTTACATAAAAGGGTGATTTTTGGGGACCATCGTAACTCAGGTACCACTGTATATATATATATATATATATATATATATATATATATATATTTATATATATATATATATATTTATATATATATATATATATATATATATATATATATATATATATATATATATATATATATATATATATTTATATATATATATATATATATATATATATATATATATATATATATATATTTATATATATATATATATATATATATATATATATATATATATATATATATATATATATATATATATATATATATATAATATATATATATATATATATATATATATATATTATTTTTTTTTTTCAACAAGTCGGCCGTCTCCCACCGAGGCAGGGTGACCCAAAAAGAAAGACAATCCCCAAAAAGAAAATACTTTCATCATCATTCAACACTTTCACCACACTCATACATAATCACTGTCTTTGCAGAGGAGCTCAGATACGACAGCTGAGAATAGTCCATCCCAGCTGTCACTATCTCAGACCCCTCCTTTAAAGTGCAGGCATTGTACTTCCCATTTCCAGGACTCAAGTCCAACTAAATCAATTAACTGGTTTCCCTGAATCCCTTCACAAAATGTTACCCTGCTCACACTCCAACAGATCGTCATGTCCCAAAAACCATTCGTCTCCATTCACTCCTATCTAACACGCTCACACATGCTTGCTGGAAGTCCAAGCCCCTTGCCCACAAAATCTCCTTTACCCCTTCCCTCCAACCTTTTCTAGGACGACCCCTACCCCGCCTTCCTTCCCCTACAGATTTATACGCTCTCCAAGTCATTCTACTTTGATCCATTCTCTCTAAATGACCAAACCACATCAACAACCCCTCTTCAGCCCTCTGACAAATGCTTTTAGTAACTCCACACCTTCTCCTAATTTCCACATTCCTAATTTTCTGCATAATATTTACACCACACATTGCCCTTAGACAGGACATCTCCACTGCCTCCAGCCTTTTCCTCACTGCAGCATTTGCAACCCATGCTTCACACCCATATAAGAGTGTTGGTACCACTATACTTTCGTACATTCCCTTCTTTGCCTCCATGGATAATGTTTTTTGTCTCCACAGATACCTCAATGCACCACTCACCTTTTTTCCTTCATCAATTCTATGGTTAACCTCATCCTTCATAAACCCATCCGCTGACACGTTAACTCCCAAATATCTGAAAACATTTACTTCTTCCATAATCCCTCTCTCCAATGTGATATCCAATTTTTCTTTATTTAAATCGTTTGATACCCTCATCACCTTACTCTTATCTATGTTCACTTTTAACTTTCTACCTTTACACACTCTCCCAAACTCGTCCACTAACCTTTGCAACTTTTCTCTAGAATCTCCCATAAGCACAGTATCATCAGCAAAAAGTAACTGTGTCAACTCCCATTTTGCATTTAATTCTCCATAATTTAATCCCACCCCTCTCCCCAACACCCTAGCATTTACTTCTTTTACAACCCCATCTATAAATATATTAAACAACCTTGGTGACATTACACATCCCTGTCTAAGACCTACTTTTACCGGAAGTAATCTCCTCTCTCCTACACACCCTAACCTGAGCCTCACTATCCTCATAAAAACTCTTTACAGCCTTCAGTAACTTACTACCTATTCCATACACTTGCAACATTTGCCACATTGCTCCCCTATCCACTCTATCATATGCCTTTTCTAAATCCATAAATGCAATGAAAACTTCTCTACCTTTATCTAAATACTATTCACATATATGCTTCACTGTAAACACTTGATCTACACATCCCCTACCCACTCTAAAGCCTCCTTGCTCATCTGCAATCCTACTCTCTGTCTTACCTCTAATTCTTTCAATAATAACCCTGCCATACACTTTACCTGGTATGCTCAGTAAACTTATTCCCCTATAATTTTTACACTCTCTTTTATCCCCCTTCCCTTTATATAAAGGAACTATACATGCTCTCTGCTAATCCCTAGGTACCTTCCCCTCTTTCATACATTTATTAAACAAAAATACCAACCACTCCAGCACTATATCCCCCCGTGCTTTTAACATTTCTTTCATGATCCCATCAGTTCCAGCTGCTTTACCCCCTTTCATTCTACATAATGCCTCATGCACCACCCCCACACTCACATCCTGCTCTTCTTCACTCCTAAACGATGTTGTACCTCCCTGGCCAGTACATGAAATTACCGCCTCCCTTTTTTCATCGACATTTAAAAGTTCCTCAAAATATTCCAGCCATCTACCCAATACCTCCAGCTCCCCATCTACTAACTCCCCTACTCTGTTTTTAAATGACAAATCCATTTGTTCCCTAGGCTTTCTTACCTTGTTTATCTCACTCCAAAAAATTTTCTTGTTTTCAGCAAAATTTCTTGACAGAGCCTCTCCCATTCTTTCATCTGCTCTTCTTTTGCACTCTCTCACCACTCTCTTCACCTTTCTTTTACTCTCCATATACTCTGCTCTTCTGTTAACACTTCTGTTTTGTAAAAACCTCTCATAAGCTACCTTTTTCTCTTTTATCACACCCTTTACTTCTTCATTCCCCCACTCACTCCTCTTTCCTCCTGCACCCACCCTTCTATAGCCACAAACTTCTGCCCCACATTCTAATACTGCATTTTTAAAACTATCCCAACTCTCTTCAACCCCCCTTCCCCACTATACTCATACTTGCACTATCCCACCTTTCTGCCAATAGTTGCTTATATCTCACCCTAACTTCCTCCTCCCTTAGTTTATACACTTTTACCTCTCTCTTACTTGCTGTTGCCATTTTCTTTTTGTCCCATCTACCTTTTACTCTAACTGTAGCTACAACCAAATAATGATCTGATATATATGTTGCCCTTCTATAAACATGTACATCCTGAAGCCTACCCATCAACCTTTTATCCACCAATGCATATTCCAACAAACTACTTTCCTTACGTGCTATATCATACCTTGTATATTTATTTATCCTCTTTTTCATAAAATATGTATTACTTATTACCAAACCTCTTTCTACACATAGCTCAATTAATGGTTCCCCATTTACATTTACCCCTGGCACCCCAAATTTACCTACTACTCCCTCCACAACATTTTTACCCACTTTAGCATTAAGATCCCCAACCACAATTACTCTCTCACTTGGTTCAAAACTCCCCACACACTCACTCAACATTTCCCAAAATCTCTCTCTCTCTTCTACATAATCCTTGAATTTGTACATTTATATTCCTTCTTTACCTGCCATAACTGATTATTCAACATTATTGCCACTCCTTCTTTAGCTCTAACTCTATTTGAAACCCCTGACCTAATCCCATTTATTTCTCCCCACTGAAACTCTCCTACCCCCTTCAGCTTTGTCTCACTTAAAGCCAGGACATCCAGCTTCTTTTCATTCATAACATCTACAATCATCTCTTTCTTATCATTCGCACAACATCCACGCACATTCAAACATCCCACTTTGACGGTTTTCTTCTTTTTCTTTTTAGTAAGCTATACAGGAAAAGGGGTTACTAGCCCATTGTTCCTGGCATTTTAGTTGACATTTACAACACGCATGGCTTACGAGGAAAGATTCTTATTCCACTTCCCCATGGATATGAAAGGAAAAGGAAAAATTATAAGAACAAGAACTATTAAGATAAAATCAAAGAAAACTCAGATGAGTGTGTATACATAAACGTGTACATGTTGCGTAGTGTGACCTAAGTGTAAGTAGAAGTAGCAAGACATACCTGAAATCTTGCATGTTTATGAGACAGAAAAAGACACCAGCAATCCTACCATCATGTAAAACAGTTTCAGGTTTCTGTTTCACAGTCACCTGGCAGGATGGTAGTACCTCCCCGGGTGGTTGCTGTCTACCAACCTACTACCATATATATATATATATATATATATATATATATATATATATATATATATATATATATATATATATATATAGCAGCAACCACTATGAAAAATAGGGATTCAGCGCTGTGACTACTCACATTATCAAGGATAGTTCCTTGATAATGTGAGTAGTCACAAGCGCTTAATTCCTCTAGTTTTCATAGTGGTTGTCTTATATTTTGATATCACCTGTTTACTGTGATCTTTTGCATATACGTATATATATACATACATACATATATACAGACAGTGGACCCCGGCTAACGTTCATTCCAGATAACGTTATTTTCGGTTAAAGGTTGCTTTTTACATTCAATATTTTTTTCATCTAGCGTTATTTACTGACCTGTCTGCCCGCTCTGCGCTTGCACCTCCTCCCAGGACGCCAGTCTAGCATTGTTTACACTCGAGTGAACAATACCCAGCGTGCTCATTCAAGCATTCACAATACATTTGGTGTCTTTTTGGTGATTAGTGACTGTCACTGTGAAATAAGTCACCATGGGTCCAAAAAGCTTCCTAGTGGCACCCCTGTGGTAAAGAAAGTGAGGATCACCATCAAACTGAAGGAGATTGTTGAAAAATATGAGAGGGCGTATGTGTGGGTGAGCTTGTCAGGATGTACAACAAAAACACAGTTTAGCAGGCATGCAGTGAGTGTAGCAGGCATGCAGGGAGTGTAGCAGGCATGCAAGGAGTGTAGCAGGCATGCAGGGAGTGTGCAGGCATGCACGAAGTGTAGCAGGCATGCAGGGAGTGTAGCAGGCATGCAGGGAGTGTAGAAGGCAAGCAAGGAGTGTAGCAGGCATGCAAGGAGTGTAGCAGGCATGCAGGGAATGTAGCAGGCATGCAGGGAGTGTAGCAGGCATGCAAGGAGTGTAGCAGGCATGCATGGAGTTTAGCAGGCATGCAAGGAGTGTAGCAGATATGGAGGATGTAGAGCATGCAGGGAGTGTAGCAGTCATGCAAGGAGTGTAACAGGCATGCAGGGAGTGTAGAAGGCAAGCAAGGAGTGTAGCAGGCATGCAGAGAGTGTAGCAGGCATGCAAGAAGTGTAGCAGGCATGCAGGGAGTGTTGCAGGCATGCAGAGGTAGCAGGCATCAGGGAGTGTAGCAGGCATGCATGGAGTGTGAGGCATGCTAGAGGTGTAGCAGGCATGCAGGGAGTGTAGCAGGAATGGAAGGAGTGTAGCAGGCATGCTAGGAGTGTAGCAGGCATGCAAGGAGGTAGCAGGAATACAGGGAGTGTAGCAGGCATGCATGGGGTAGCAGGCATGCATGGAATGTGAGCAGGCATGCTAGGAGTGTAGCAGGCATGCAGGGGAGTGTAGCAGGCATGCAGGAGTGTAGCAGGAGATGGAAGGAGGTGCAGGCATGCAGGAGTGGCAGTGAATGCAAGGAGTGTAACAGGCATGCAGGAGTGTAGCAGGAATGCAAGGAGGTAGCAGGCATGCAGGGAGTGTAGCAGGCATGCTGGGAGTGTAGCAGGCATGTGGGGTGAGCAAGCATACGGGGAGGTAGCAGTAGTGCAGGGAGTGAAGATTCCCCTTCAAACACTAAGCCCTGCCCCTGTCCTCCCTATATTCCAGATGCCAGCAAGTCTCTTCAATAAAGGTAAGTAAATGTTATTTTAAATGTTTATTTCATTATTTATTTATAAATTTTAAATTGTATGTAGTATTTGTGTGTGTTTTCTGTATGTAAAACTATAGTTATTCTTTTTATTTTTTTATTTTTTTTAATATTATTGGATGTCTGAAACGGATTAATTGTATTTACATTATTTCTTATGGAAATAAGGTTTGGATAACGTTTTTTCGCAAGTTAGCTCCTGGACGGATTAAGAACGTTAGCCGAGGGTCCACTGTATCTATATATACGATCTATATATATATATCTATATATATCTATATATCTATATATATCTATATATCTATATATATCTATTTATATCTATATATATATATCTATACAGTGGACCCCTATTCAATTTAATCCGTCCAGGAGCTAGTTCTCAAGCGAAATGTTCGAGTGGCGATTTAATTTTTCCCATAAGAAATAATGGAAATACAATTAATCCGTTCCTGCTGTCAGGAGGCATGACAAAATAGTACTTCACTGTGAAGCTATTATCAACTCGACAGCTTATTTATCTATCACAATTCATCTAATATGACATAATAAACAATATAAATAACATAAAAATCTGATATACACTCTAGAATGAATAAAATATGTATGTCATTACGAATGTGGTTGGGAAGGATGGTGGTGGCGGCATTCTCGCTACAGCTGTGAAAACATCTTCACAGTCTTTCCTCCTTCAGACGTGTTAGTATAAGAGAAAACGGAGTTTGTAATGCTAAGTGCATTATTGTCAGCTTCACGGGTGAACAGATGTACTTGTCAGGCTGTCAACAACTGGTTTGTTTACAAAAACTCCTCCGAACCTTATTTAATCTTTTTATCACCCTGCCTCTACTACCACTGCCTCTCCCCCGCCTCCCAAAACCCTGCCTCTCCCCCTGCCTCTACCATCACGCCTCTAACCCCTGCCTCTACCACTGTTAACCACCACTGCCTCTCCCCACTGCCCCACCACCACTCCCTCACCACCCGCCCTCACCACTGCCTCCCCCACCCGCCTCCCCACTGCCCCCACCCCCCTGCCTCCCCCCACTGCCTCACCACCACTGCCCTCACCACTGCCTCACCACCATGCCCTACCTCCCCCTCCCTCACCACTGCCTCCACCTCCACTGCCCTCACCACTGCCTCTCCACCACTGCCTCTCCCCTCCCCCTCCACTGCCCCTACCACCACTGCCTCTCACCTCCACTGCCTCTCACCTCCCTTTTCCCTCACCACCCGCCCTCACCACCACTGCCTCTCCCACCACTGCCTCCCCCCCACTGCCCCACCACCACTGCCTCCACCTCCACTGCCTCTCCCCCTGCCTCTAAACCCCTGCCCTCACCACTGACTCTACCCCCACCCCTCACCACGCCTCACCACCACTGCCTCTACCCCACTGCCCTCACCACGCCCCCCCTCCCTGCCTCCCCCTGCCCTCACCACTGCCTCTACCACCCTGCCTCCACCACTGCCCTCCCCACTGCCCCCACCACTGCCTTAACCACCACTGCCCTCCCCTGCCTCTCACCACTGCCTCTCACCACCCTGCCCCCCCCCGCCCTCACCACCACTGCCTTCACCACTGCCTCCACCACCCTGCCTCCCCTCCCTGCCCTCACCCTGCCTCACCACCACTGCCCTCACCCTGCCTTACCCCACTGCCCTCACCACTGCCTCTACCACCACTGCCTCTCCTCCACTGCCTCTCACCACTGCCTCCACCTCCACTGCCTCTCCCCGCCCTCACCACTGCCTCTCCCCACTGCCTCCACCACTGCCTCCCCCACTGCCTCTACCACCACTGCCTCTAACCCTGCCTAACCACCACTCCCCCCCACCCCACTGCCCTCACCACGCCCCCCACCACTCCTCTCACCACCCGCCTCTCACCCCACTGTATATCTATATCATATATCTATATACAGTGGTACCTGGGGATTGTTTCCCCCAAAATCGCCCTTTTATGTAAGTTTATTTTTAAATGTTTTTGTAAGTATTTTTTTGGGGTGAAAGGACTAGTCTATTTTACATTATTCCTTATGGGGAAAAATTGTTTGGTAATGGACTTGAACAGCATTCCGAACAAAAAATACGTAACTCGTCCATTACCATATCGTTCCTCGGTTCGATATTTTGTTAAAATCTTTAGGCCTAAACTTACCCCATAAAAATTGAAAAAGACTGTTTTCCCCCTTCCAAAAAAAGCATTTAAAAAAAAACAAAAAGGGGGCGGGGCCTAAGTCCACTGTATATCTATATATATCTATTATCTATTACAGTGGTACCTCAGTTACGATGGTCCCCAAATCCCCCTTTTATGTAAGTTTATTTTTAAATGCTTTTGTAAGTATTTTTTTGGGGGTGTAAAGGATTTTGTCTTTTTTACATTATTCCTTAGGGGGATAAATTCGTTTGGTAATATCACGACACATTCTCGAACGAAAAATATCGAAACTCGGTACCACTGTATATATATTTTTTTTTTTTTTTTATTAACACATCGGCCGATTCCCACCAAGGCAGGGTGGCCCGAAAAGAAAAACTTTCATCATCATTCACTCCATCACTGTCTTGCAGAAGGGTGCTTTACACTACAGTTATAAAACTGCAACATTAACACCCCTCCTTCAGAGTGCCGGCACTGTACTTCCCATCTCCAGAACTCAAGCCCGGGCCTGCGTTTCCCTGAATCCCTTCATAAATGTTCTTTGCTCACACTCCAACAGCCGTCAAGTATTAAAACCATTGCCCCCATTCACTCCTATCAAATACGCTCACACATGCTTGCTGGAAGTCCAAGCCCCTCCACACAAAACCTTCCCCTCCCTCCAACCTTTCCTAGGCCGACCCTCCCCCGCCCTTTCCACTACAGATTTATACACTCTCGAAGTCACTCTGTCTCGTTCCTTTTCCTCTCTACATGTCCAAACCACCTCAACAACCCTCCTCAGCTCTCTGAACAATCGTTTTGGTAATCCACCTCCCCCTAATTTCCAAACTCAAATTCTCTGCATTATATTCACCCACACATTGACCTCAGACATGACATCTCCATGCCTCCAGCCTTCTCCTCGTTCAACATTCATCACCCATGCTTCACCCCCATATAAGAGCGTTGGTATAACTATCTCTCATACATTCCCTCTTTACTTCCATGGACAAGGTTCTTTGTCTCCACAGACTCGAGTGCTCCACTCCCCTTTTCCCCCCATCAATTCTATGATTCACCTCATCCTTCATAGACCCATCCGCCGACATGTCCACTCCCAAATATCTGAATACATTCACCTCCTCCATACTCTCTCCCTCCAATCTGATATCCAATCTTTCGTCACCTATTCTTTTGTTATCCTCATCACCTTACTCATCACCTTACTCATATATATATATATATATATATATATATATATATATATATATATATATATATATATATATATATATATATATATATAAAATTTGGGTCCTGTTACGATGGCCCCCAAAAGCCCTTTTATGTAAGTTTTTTTTTTAAATGCTTTTGTAAGTGTTTTTTGGGGGTAAAAAAGGACATCTTTTTAATTTTTCCATGGGGGATAAATTCGTTTGTAATGGCTTGAACGCTTTGAACAAAAATATGTAACTCGGGGGTCCCCTGTATTTAGGGAATGGAACCGCATCCGCCCCAGAACCGCATAAATTTTACCCCCCGCATCCACCTTTTTTTCTAAACGAGACACCCCACCCGTTTTTTCTAAATAACATCCCCCCGCTCAATTTTTCCAAATGAGACACCCGCGTCCTCATCCGTAATCCTATTAAATAAATATCTGACCCGCATCCTCCAAAAAAAGCGGATGTGGCGGAATTATAACCTAAATTACGAGCTTGCATGTTTGTTTCCCAAACTTTTTTATTTTTTAAAAATTAACATTGCAGCTTCAAATTTTAACAAGACCGTAGAGAAAGGAAAAGAACATAAAAAGAAGGAAACACTGCAGGGCCTTTGGGGCCCTCTGGAGTCCTTCACAATCCACCCCACAACCGGCGTTTACCTAGGGGAAAATTCCGGGGGGCCCCCCTGGGGCCCCGGTTGTGACCAGGCCTCATGTTGGCAGGCCTGATCAACCAGGCTTTTACTGGCCCCGCGCCAAAACGTACAACCCACCTGGCTGGTCAGGACCATTTGGTGCCTGTTCAGTGCCTTTTTAAGCGCCAGGGTTTGTTGGTAACCCCCTTTTTATCCCCCCAAAAATTTTCAATTCTATCCAAGAAATAAGTTTATAATTCTATTTACTCATGGCAACCCCCCTCAAATCAACCCCTCTCACTCTGTTTACCCAACCAAATTTAAAACTACCCAAGGTGCTAGTTTCAAAAACCCCTACAAGGCTGATAAATTAGACACATATGAAAGGGGAAAAAAATTTTAAAAATTATATTTATGTGTTTATTAGACACATATGCATTAAAAATTTGGAAATTTTTTTAGTGGGTGGAGGAAAGGACCTGCCTAGTATGGGCCAGCAAGCCTGTTGCAGTGTTCCCCCCGTTTTTATGTTCTTATTTTTTTTAGGGGGAAACGTTTCCCCCACAGGGGTTTCCCAAAAATCCTAAAAAAGGGGAATCGTGAAGAACAGGGTTTGAGGTAATCATCCCCAACCGGAGTTGCTGTCCAAAAAATTTTGGGTTTTTTTCGGGAATTTTCACTTCCAAACCCCTTGGGCCCACTTCCCTTGGTCAAATTGACAATCCCACTCGCCCCCCCCCCGGTTTTAAGTCACTTCTTCCCCATATGCTGTATTATTACAAGATTGATGGACTGACAACATTGATCAAGGGTAAGGGGTTTTACATCATTCCCTTTTTTGGCTGTAACCACTTTGGGGAAACGTTTCCCAATAAAGATACCCAAGTGTTGCATCTGTTTCTAATTTATAAAATTTGGGTTTCGAACCCTTTTTCTCATATGTGTGAGAGAAAACGTCCTGTGGAGGGTATAAATGGAAAACAGGGAAATTTAAAAGGGGGGTAAATACGTTTGATAAACATATTAGGTTGGATAAACAAAAGTGGGGGTTGGATTTGGTGGGAAAATATTGTTAGTGGGCAGATTTGGGGAAAGGTTCCTAGTATGGGAAAGGGGGCCGCTGCAGTGTTCCTCCTTTTTATGTTCTTATGGAGGAACACTGCAGGGAAAAAAACTCCCCCGCAAGGGGGTCTTTCAAAATCACCCTACCCCAAACTCCCCCAAAAAATTTCCCCCCCCAAAACCAACAAACCCATTCTCCTTTGAGGATGGGGTCTGGGACAAAAGCTAGTCCAAAAAAAATGGGGTTTTTTGGCTTATCCCCAAAAAAAAGCTTTTTGGCAGAAAATGCGGGAAAATGTTTTTTTGGGAAAAAAATTCCCAAACATAAACTTTAATATTAAAAATGTCAATTGATTATATAATAAAAAATATTATGTATTAAAATTTATTAAAAAATTTTTTTGGAAAAACAAAAAAAAGGTGTTTTATGACTGTCCCAAAACCATCCGCAGGATGTCGTTTAACCGAATCCCATCCGCATTTTACTGTGAGATATCCCATCCCATCCATTTTTTTTGTAAAAAGATATCCCCATCCGCATCCGTATTTTTTGTAAACAGATATCCCCTCCCAAAAAAAAAAAGAAGACATCCGTATACACAAAACCCCGGTATCTAAATTTTTTCCTCCAAATCCTAATATAAAAATATATATATATATATATATATATATACATGGTACCCGAACATGGTAAAATGCCCTTTTTTGTAAATTTATTTTTTTTAAAGCTTTTTTAAGTATATTTTGGGGTTAAAAAGGCTAGTCTATTTTTCATTATTCCTTTTGGGATAAATTGTTTGGAATGGCATTTAACAGCATTCTCAACGAAAAAAATCGTAAAAGGGCCCTGTTTATACAGTGGTATATTTTTTTTTCCGTCCCCGAGGGCATTTCTTAAGGCAAACAAACGTAACCGAATCAATTTTCCCCTAAGAAAAATGGAAATAAATTTAATCCCCAAACTTCCAAAATTTTTAAATAAAATATTTTTGAACTTTTGGACATTAAAAATAAATAATTGAATAAAGAATACATAAATACACATCAAATATTGTACAATAACATGTCCCTTTCATTTATTGAAAGTTGTTGATTTGGAGGAAATGAGGGGGGGGAAGGGGGAGTATGCTAGTGTTTGGAAGGGGGAACCCCCTTTCCTTAACACTCAGGACAAGCCCCTTTTGGGGTTCTTCCTTTTTTTTTGAATGCCACTAGGACCCGAGTCACTGGCCTCTTTTAACAACAAATTTGTCCCGGAGATCTGTGTCTGGCGTTCTTTAAAACATCCCCGAATGGGACACCACGTGTCATTGTACAGGTTGCCAGC
>WNWK01014552.1:42500-50924 GCA_009830355.1 Cherax destructor | reverse complement strand
ATTAAAGTCTAAAACTATAAGTAAAGAACATTCATCCTCTTGTGCCTACAAATATATAAAATTTTTACCTCTAATATAAACCCTCCCCAAAATTCTCCTCACCAACTTTAATAGGACCCATGACCCCCAAAAACCAGACCCATTTTTGATATCCCCGTGTTCATATCAACCTATGTAAAAATTCTATGCACAAAAAAGGGCCCCAGAATCTGGAATTCATTACCAGTAAATATTAAGATAATCTTGTCTGAAAATCAATTTAAGACTCAACTAAAAAACCACCTACTCCCCCAAAACTAAATGATCATACTATAAACTACTTTAAAAATGCTCATTATTACTTTCCTATATGTTCCCAATTTTTTAAATAATATTTTTACTATTATTTTCCCCCCTACTCAATCAAAACAAAAAATATATATTAAAAGTTAATGTCAAAAATGCTCAATGTTATTTTCCTTAAGATAATCTCAATTCCATATTCCCATTAAAATTAAACACCTGTTAACAATCTAATATCTTAATATAATAATTTAAACAGTACAATTTCATCATATTGTAATTTTGGGAAAAAAATTTTTAACTAAAAATAAACTCAATAAATTTCTCCCAATATTAAGTACATAGTCTTTAAGTTACTAGATTAAGCTGCCCCCCAATGCCATGGCATGTCAGTGGCTCTCCTTGCACTCAATTTACATTGTAATCACCAATACCTATGTAATCTGCAATCTGCAAAGAAATAAAATTTACTTTACTTTACTTTACTTTACTAACTACTCATGAAGGATCAACTGGTGAAATCAAGAGTGCTGCAGAAGAAAAATAAAAATTACCTTTCAGTGTTTTGTACTCCCTTACACTTTGATTAGCTGGTGGTGAGTCACAAAGCTGTCTGAATCCATGCTGGTGCTGCAAACACTTGTGCTGTAAATGCTGGTGCTGTAAATGCTGGTGCTCTCATCATCTCCTGAAGTTCTGTACATTCTTCACAGAGTGCCTAGTCAAAATAAAAAGGCAAATTAAAATATATTTAAAAAAGCAAGGTTAAAATTATAGGTGTGGTATATAGGAATGAATTAACAATACAATAATGTAGTAACATTTTTCAATGCCCATATTATGCTCAACATTTTGGGCAAGACTTAAACTAACATACAGATTAAAAAAAATATATATATACTGTATATTTGATTGTGCATAAAATATATCAACAATAGTTAGCAGCTAGTTTCCTAATCATGAATAATTGCTTATTAATATAGGAGGGCCCTGCTTATACAGCAGGTTAGGTTATGGGCTACTGCTGTAAAGCAAAAATTACTGTAAAGTGAAACATAGCCTTTTTTTACTTTTGAATGCATATAAAAACCTGATAACATGTTTACACCATCATATATTAAGTGAGCAATAGAGCTAGGCCTAAAACATGCACATACAGTGTACATACATTACTTGGTTTAGAAAAATCCATATGCAAACACTAGGACATATTTATTAGAAAACGTATCGGTCCAGGGACCTTGATCACTTCTAACATACAGAGGTTGAAAGACATTGTATATATAGGCGGAGAGTGAGGTGTGAGTGACGCTGGTGACCTGAAGAATGCCATGTTGGGATGAGGACGGGTAGATGATGAGATCATGTGACTCCTGTGTTGCTGGGTAGGTGCTGCTCTGCCTGGTTGACTATCATGTTTTAGAAATTTTGTGGTTTCCAGTGTTATGTTCTATTGTGTCGGTGATGGCGATTAGTGAGGCTGCTTCTAGACCCATTGGCGTCTAAGGTCTTGTTCGGTGAGAACGAGTTGTGCCAAATCCTAGTTCATCAAATGCCCTGTGGAGTCTCTGTGGAGGACACCTTAAATCGATCTGTTACTGGCACTTTGTTTTCTAATAAATATGTCCTAGTGTTTGCTTACGAGTTTTTCTAAAGCAACTTGTCGGTATTTATTCCCAAGGTTTGTACCACCACATACATTATTTACCATAAAATAATTTCATTCTTAGCTTATAGTGAGTGAATATATTTATTGCAGGAAGTCTGAATAAATGAAGAATGGGTGTAATTGAAAACAGCTGTACAGTATTAGCAAAACATCGTAAAGCAAAGCCCTCCTGTACTCATTAACAACTACCTCATAACTAAGACAACACCAGCAACACTTGTGTACAACAAAAGTCTAATGAGACCCATAACATGTAATAAATAAACACAGAAATGATTCACAGAAAATCAGACGGGAATAGACTGATGGTGAGGGTGATGAATTGGTGGTGAGGGTGGACTGGTGATGAGAGTAATGGACTAGTGATGAGAGTGATGTATAGAAACATCATTAATTGCTATTTTCATCACCAAAGAATGTAGAACTGGTAATTATTACATCTCAACAACTCTAGGGTGCAAGATACTGCAATACGCTGCTTCTCAAGACATTTAGCTGACATCATGCCTTCACCTGACCTTCTGAGGCACTTAGCTGACCTCATGCTTTCACCTGACCACCTCCTGAGGCATTTAGCTGACCTCCTCCTGTGACTTGCATTTTCTACTATACAGTGGACCCCCGGTTTTCATAATTTATTCGTTCCAGAATGCTGTTCAAGTGCCATTACCAAACGAATATATTCCCATAAGGAATAACGTAAATTAAACTAGTCCTTTTAGACCCCCAAAAATACACTTACAAAAGCACTTACAAAAATACACTTACATAATTGTTCGAGTTTGGAGCATAACGAACACCGGGGGTCCACTGTATATACTAATATGTTTTTTCATTTTCTTGTATTATTTTGAGTTACCAAGGCCCCAAGGCCAAAGCATATCTAACTATCCAATAAAAATATTTGTCTTTTAATTTTTAGAAATGGATACTGAATACAGTGGACCTCCGAGTTACGAACACTCCGGAAATCATACAATTATGTAAGTATAATATTGTAAGTGCTTTTGTAAGTGTATTTTTGGGGGTCTGAAATGGACTAACCTACTTGACATTATTTCTTAAGGGAGTAATTCGTTCGGTAATGGCACTTGAGCAGGCTTCTGGAATGAATTTTGTTCGTAACTCGGGGGTCCACTGTATTTCTTTCCATCTTGGACTATTATCAAAAGGCCAGTACACACCAAAACATCCTTTCATTTTAGTTTCCAAAATTATGGCCCTGTGACAATAATATTGCAACTTTTATTCTTCCTATTTAGTTACATATTATGCTTGAGATTTTCAGTTTATCGGGATACCAGGTATATCTTGCTACTTCTACTTACTTCTACTAAAGTCTCACACATCATTAAACCATTAAAAAACAAAGCATTACATCTAAATAACTTGCCACCATTCATATATAAAAAAGCAGCTCATGTGCTGTCACTTATTATTGCAACACGGTTTAACAAATCTGTTAAGTCCTCCACCTTCCCATCTATACTCAAGACAGCAAGGGTCACCCCAATCCTCAAAGGAGGTGACTCAACTGATCTGAACAACTATAGACCTATATCAAACTTGCCCTTACTTTCTATACTCAAAAATCACCTCTCTCAATAATAACCATACCCACACTATGCTAAGCTCTAACCAAATTTAAATTAACTCTCCCAAATATTTTATTATCCCTTAACTATTAAGCCTTTATTACAAACTTAAAAATGTATGTTTGTATCATAAATTGTACTACCTCATATTATTATCATGGCAGTGTCATAAGCCCACTCCTCTTTCTCATCTACATCAATGATCTCCCCAATGCATCTCAACTCCTTAAACTTCTTGAAGTTCCTAAACCTGTACTCCCTAGAACGCAGGCGGGAGAGATACATTATTATATACACTTGGAAAATTCTTGAGGGATTAGTTCCAAACTTGCACACGAGAGTCACTCCCTACGAAAGCAAAAGACTCGGGAGGCGATGTAACATCCCCCCAATGAAAAGCAGGGGTGCCACTAGCACGTTGAGAGACAACACAATAAGTATCAGGGGCCCAAGACTGTTAAACTGCCTCCCAGCATACATCAGGGGGATTACCAAAAAACCCCTGGCTGTCTTCAAGCGGGCAATGGACAGGCACCTAAAGTCGGTACCTGACCAGCTTGGCTGTGGTTCGTACGTTGGACTTCATGCGGGCAGCAGTAACAGCCTGGTTGATCAGGCTCTGATCCAACATGAGGCCTGGTCACAGACCGGGCCGCAGGGGCGTTGACCCCTGGAACTCTCTCCAGGTATAAATATACGTATTCCTGTTTCTTTCAACACGTCAGCCATTTCCCACCGAGGCAGGGTGGCCACCAAGGCGGGGTGGCCCTAAAAGAAAAACGAAAGTTTCTCCTTTTACATTTAGTAATATATACAGGAGAAGGGGTTACTAGCCCCTTGCTCCTGGCATTTTAAGATAAGATAAGATTTCTTCGGATTTTTAACCCCGGAGGGTTAGCCACCCAGGATAACCCAAGAAAGTCAGTGCATCATCGAGGACTGTCTGTCTTATTTCCATTGGGGTCCTTAATCTTGTCCCCCAGTCGACTAACAACCCAGGTACCTATTTGCTGCTAGGTGAACATGACAACAGGTGTAAGGAAACACGTCAAAATGTTTCCACCCGCCGGGAATCAAACCCGGGCCCTCCGTGTGTGAAGCGAGAGCTCAAGCCACCAGACCACCGGGCCACCTTTACGACACGCATGGCTTACGGAGGAAGAATTCTGTTCCACTTCCCCATGGAGATAAGAGGAAATAAGAACAAGAATTAGTAAGAAAATAGAAGAAAACCCAGAGGGGTGTGTATATATATATGCTTGTACAGTACATGAATGTGTAGTGTGACCTAAGTGTAAGTAGAAGTATATATAGTACATATATAGTATATATATATACAGTACATGTATATATATACTTTCATCATCATTCAACACTTTCACCTCACTCATACATAATCAGTGTCTTTGCAGAGGCGCTCAGATACGACAGTTTAGAACAGTCCCTCCAAACTGTTACTATATATATTCCTTCAATTATATACAAAAAAAAGACATCAGATCAGTAAAGTGGTTACGAACATTTTTAACATTGCAAGAATAACAGATAAAAAATAATTTAAGCGTTAAACCCACATGGGCCATACATTAAACAAGGACCCCAATGTAAATAAAGTCATTTTTTTAATTTTTTTTAGGGGGGGGGCGGTTGTCCTAGGTGATTTACACGTACGTTAAACTATATATAGTATATGATAACTGTACTTATGTGTACCTGTACGTAAATACTTACAGGAAAAGATTTCACTCTTTAAAACGCCCAGGAGGCGATTAAGTTCGTTCCGAGGAAGGGGAGGATGCCTCTCCACTTCCCTGGATCAAGCATCAAGGCACGACTCACCACCGGGGGGGGAGGGAGGGTCACATTAAAAAAAAACCACACTAGCCCTAAAAAAAAAACAAATTGAAGAAAACGCACCCAGTTGTTCTCGTCTTGTTTAGGGTTTATAGGGTCGCTGTACAGCCCTGTCTTAAGTAAGGTCAAGTAAATAAAGTAAGTTTATTTAGGAACAAGCATACATAAATACCGTTACATAAATTATCATACATAGTAAGGTATATGTGGATTACCTAAGATAACTCCCAAAAAATGTTAGTGATTTATTTCCATTGGAGTCCTTGTAAGTAAGTTTATATAAGTAAGTTCATGTAAGTAAGTTTATTCAGGTATACACAAATACATTTACATCGATTATCATACATACATAGCAGCATATGTGTAGAGAACCCTCCAGGATAACCCAAAAAAGTCAGACAAAGTGACTTATTTCCATTGGGGTCCTTAACTTATTTCCATTGGGGTCCTTAACTTATTTCCATTGGTGTCCTTTACACACGTACACATAAATACAATTATCATACATATGTGTAAATTACATAGGATAACCCCAAAAAAGTCACAGTGACTTATTTCCATTGGGGTTCTTGTAATATCTTATTTAAAGCGTAGCTTTTAGCTACACTAGAAATTAGTCAGTTTAGCTACAGCCACACAGGTACAATTGTCAAACATAGTGTAAATTACCCAGGATAACCCCCAATAAAAAAGAATATAGAAAGCCCCTTGTTATACAGAGCATTTCGGGAAAATTAGGCCAATTTTGTCCCAGGATGCGACCCACACCAGTCGACTAACACCCAGGTAACTATTTTAATGATAAGTGAACTTGGGCAGCAGGTGTTTTAAGGAAGCACGTCCTAATGTTTCCACCCGTAGCGGGGATCGACCCCCGGACCTCAGTGTGTGAGCTGAGTGCGCTACCATTTGATCTACGGGACACCTAAATATGTCAGGAAACAGGACAATTATTTCCTGACTCGGGTCTTAGTCATATGATGACCCACCATGGGAGCTTTTTCCTGTACCCCACTGAGGTCCCTGTGTTCCTATTGGGATTTCTGTACTTCCATTGGGGTCCATGTATTTCCATAGACTGTCCCTGTATTTCCATTGGGGTCCCTGAATAACCACTGAGGTTTTCGTCTATCTACTGGGTTCCTTAAGTCCCCCTCCCCAGAATACCACCCACGACAGTCGATTGTACCCACTACCCAGGTACCTATTTACTGCTTGGTGAACAGGAAACAGAAAGTTCGAACCCAGAACCTTTGGTTGTAGGCCGAAGGCGCTAGCCATTTGAGGACCCCCAATGGAAAAAGTCACTTTGACCTTTTTTTCTGTGGGGTTATCCTAGGTAATTTACATGTGGAAATTATTTTGGGCTACCAAAATATTCCATGGAACGTTTCATGGTTCTCAAGCTTGACGAGCCCTTAACATGCCCATTTACTTAACACTAGTAATATTTATCCTTCTAGGAAGATTTACGTAGGTACACACAGTAGTAAATAACCGTAGAAATTATTAATACAGTTTTATGAACTAAAATAGGTAGGATTAGGTTTAATGTAGGTGAATTAGTTAGAGAACAGGGGATTCAAAATTCGAATGAAGTCAGTTGCAGCTCAGACACCAACGAGGGAGGACGTGACGCAGCCAGAACACCGGCATTAATACACTTGGCTGGGGAGCAAAATAATCTTGAGCGGTTTCCCAAAGTATAAGATACTCGTCCCTATCAGGCACACCCTCAGTGAGGCGATATCTGCAGTTGCTAGCAATAGTCGGCCGACATTCTGGTGAAAAGTATGTTAGTTACTTTGGGTGAATGCAGCTGAACACTTGACATTGAAGTCCGTCTCCATATATGGTGTCCTGAGGGTATGGAAGCACCGATTATACCACCAAGTGAGTTAACTCTTACGTTTTGTATATTCTCACGTCAGAGCTGTAGTAATTGGAAATTTGTTGCAAGAGGCATTTGTAAGCTTTGGAGAATCAACTCGTCTGTGTCAACTTTTTCATCTATGTTACTTATGTATGATAATTTGTGTAACTATTTATGTGTACCTGTACTTAAATAATCTTACATTTGACGCCTACGTATCAATTTACTGTTATGTAACAAGGGCAACAGGTGTAGAAAAAAAACACCTGCTCATCTTGCTTTGCTTAGGGTTCGACCCCTGGTGGGTTCGGTTGTGATTGGAATACTTTACCACCGCAATAATATAATACATGTATCTATTTCTACAAGTACAAGGTATACAGGCCTAGCTGACATCAATGACATACTATTATATAGAAAGCCCCTTGTTATGCAGAGCATTTCGGGTAAATTTGGTTAGTTATGTCCCAGGAAGCGACCCACACCAGTCGACTAACACCCAGGTACCCATTTTATTGATGGGTGAAGATAGGCAACCAATGTAAGGAAACACGTCAATGTTTCCACCCCTTCGCCGGGAATCGAACCCGGACCCCTCACCGTGTGAGACGAGCTTTTGCCACCAGGCCACAGGGCACCTGTTGCTGCAACGTTAGGTAAGGTTTGTCAGGAAACAGGACAAGTGTTTCCTGACGCGGGTGTTAGTCATACGATGACCCACAGCTGGAGCTTTTGATCATCTGACCTAGGCCTTCCACTGGCTTACCCCTCCCCCCCTTTAAAAATTATGGTCATAGCTGCCCCTAATGCCATGGCATGCCAGTGGCTCTCCTTGCATTACAGTTTTATAATTGTAACTACCAATACCTATGTATACTTGTAACTTGCAACGAAATAAAAATAATATTATTATTATAACCATTTTTATTTTTCTCTGGAGCTTCAGTTATTTCAAAATCAACGAGCAATTTTCACTGCTTACGTGCTGCCATCAGTAACAGCTTGGTTGATCAGACTGATCCACCACGAGGCCTGGTCTTAGACCGTGCCGCGGGGGCGTTGACCCCCGAAGCCCTCTCCAGGTATATTCACGAAAAAGCGGTAAATCCGTAAGGGTCATGCAATACTTTGGGACTGGTAAGTAATTAAGT
>WNWK01014552.1:0-37500 GCA_009830355.1 Cherax destructor | reverse complement strand
ATATCTGAGTAATTTAAATTTCTCATCATTGAACTTCATATTGTTTTCTGCTGCCCATTTAAAAATTTGGTTGATGTCTGCTTGGAGTCTTGCAGTGTCTTCAAAACAAAAATAGAGACACGAGAGACATTAAAACAGACACAAGACATGACTATTGCTAGTAATAAGTCACCAGTGACTAGTTAATCTGTGATCCGCTGAAAGAATGAAACTAGTGATGTTTCAGGAGACGAAGGAGTAATGACAGTTAATATACAGTCTCTAACACAAATACTTCCAACACTAGTGCAGGTTCTGACGAAGTAATGCTCTCCTTCGTTACCAGGTGCTGGAGCTGGACTGCATGACGGGGGTTGGACCCAAGGCTTGGGCCAAAGACTACGCCCTGGTGCGGCAGGGGCTGGTGGCTGCCCTCAGCAAGTGCTTCCTCCTACGACGACTGGTGTGTCGCCCAACCACCCTCGTAGAACACGACCTCCTCCAAATCCTCTCTCTAAATAGGATGATCCACCTCGAGGTATTATTATTATTATTGTGATTATTATTATTATATGATCCCGTAAGGGTCAAACAATGCCTGGTACCACTAGAAATTGTTACAACAGCATTTCTATAAAGAACAAAAAGCCACAATACCGTGACTGGAACAATATGCAAATAACCCGCAGATAGGAGACACGCTTATGACGACGTTTCGGTCTGACTTGGACCATTTACAAGACACACTAACACACGAAGGTGAGGAAGCCAGTATGCATAGGAGAGGGAGGACGGGGACGGGGACGAGACAGAGAGAGGAAGAAAGAAGGAAGTGGAGAAGTAGTGGTAGAGGTAATGCGTCTCACTTCTATGTGCGGGTTATTTGTGTATAGATTTTCTATCCATGACTTATACTTGTAGTTAATACACGACAATTCTTAATCTAGGTACAAGCAAATAGTTTTTCTCAGTGTGGACTTCCAAGTCCTCTGATATGTCGTTCCGATGCATCCATGTACTCCCATGTCAGTGACACAAGTTACGACCCAGCAGGTACTGGAGCTGTACAACTGTGTACTGGGACTGTCAGCTGCCTTGTTGATGGTTGACACCTGTGAGAACATGCACGTCATGAAGGGGCTTCGGACTTGGCGTGGCCTGACCCTGCATGACCTGGTGACTCTCAGGAAGCACACCAGAGGTCATCGACGATGCTCGGAACTCAAGATCCTTCCCTGAACTTTGTGTGTGTGTTATGTTTATGTATGAGCATAAGAAAAGAGGAACACTGCAGCAGGCCTGTTCGCCACTAATAGAATTATTTTCCCAAACCGCCTTCAACGCTTCTCCAAGCAATAAGCTTGGCTCATGTGCAAGTCCCACTCAAATCCAACCTCTCTCGTATATTTATCCGACCTAAATTTGAAACTATCCAAGGTTTTTGCTTCAATAACCCTACTAGGCAGACTGTTCCACTCATCAACTACGTACCCTATTTCCAAACCAATACTTTCCTATACTGAGAAGAGAGAGATTCCAAAAGTCAATCGTTAAGAACCATGGCTGCTGTATTTCACATTATTGAATACACTAAGTAAATTAAGGTACTGACAAGGACATCGGTTAAGGTTTAGGATTCGAGATAGGGCCCTGGGTTAGGGCCTAGTGTTAAGAGTAGGGCCTGGAAATAAATTGTATAAAATACCGACACAATAAACACACAAGCAGTATAATGTGATCCTTTATTGACAACGTTTCGCCCACACAGTGAGCTTTATCAAGTCACAAACAGATCTGTTTGTGACGATAAAACCCACTGTGTGGGCGAAACGTTGTCAACAAAGGATCGCATTATACGGCTTATATGTTTATATTTCCAGAGTAGGGCCTAGTGTTAAGAGTATGACCCTGGGTTAAGGCCTAGTGTTAAGAATAGGGCCCTGGGTTAAGACCTAGTGTTAAGAATAGGGCCCTGGGTTAAGACCTAGTGTTAAGAGTATGGCCCTGGGTTAAGACCTAGTGTTAAGAATAGGGCCCTGGGTTAAGACCTAGTGTTAAGAATAGGGCCCTGGGTTAAGACCTAGTGTTAAGAGTATGGCCCTGGGTTAAGACCTAGTGTTAAGAATAGGGCCCTGGGTTAAGACCTAGTGTTAAGAATAGGGCCCTGGGTTAAGACCTAGTGTTAAGAATAGGGCCCTGGGTTAAGACCTAGTGTTAAGAATAGGGCCCTGGGTTAGGACCTGATGTTGCACAGTCTCTGAACATAAATAACAGAACTGATGTTATATTGCATAGGAACAAATCATCGCAATTTCTTAAATGGAACTTCCTCTCTAAAACGAATTTTAAGAGGAAAATTTAGCCAAATTTGGCGACGCCTCAGAAAAAGACCAGTGCCTTCTCGCCAAGTTGAAAATAAAGTTATGGCTATGTATAGGAGCTGTGATTTTATATTACGTATCCCCGTGAGTGTCAAGGTAAGCGTCTGAGTACACTGGATGAAGTGTGACCCCCTCCTCAAGGAAGGTCATCTGCATGTCTGGGTAACTATGATAACACCATGGTAGAATTCGCTGAATGTATATTACTTGCTACAGAAACTCGTTGGCTATCATACGTTCTAGTGAGAGCATATCTACAAACCCTCCAGGTAGGTAGACATGGTAATGGTGTATACTTAAGTGTTAGTTTTTTGGTCATTGCAAGTATTTGTGTGTGTATATGAGTGTCTAGTCTGTGCAAGAGTGTATATAACACGTCAGTGTGGGTATAACTGCATGTAGCAAGTGTATATCAGTGTGTGTATGAGTGTTTATACACATTGTTAGTGTTTGTATGAGTGTATATAGTGTGAACGTTTGTGTGCATAAATATATATAGCGAGTGTTGGTGTATGTATATACATTTTTTATTGAAGAGACGGCTAATTAATCTAAAGCTCAATTTAGCTCTGTATAACCCCTACGGGTCTAGTGTTTTTAATATAATAACAAAAATATCACCTTCCTTCACTATACACATTACGTATATGAATGAAGAAAATGCAGAGGCCTATTGTAATTTTTTAATAAATTTTGAAACAGTTTTCCCTGTTATTCTAAAGCCTAACCTCACAATGGGACTGCCTAAGATAACTATGGAACTACTTAAGATAACCTATGGAACTATCTAAGATAACAGCCCTTAGTCTAAATCTAACGGTGTTAGAAAAAGGAGAGGTACACACACATCAACAAGGGGTCTCAGTTGGAGGCTGAAGATTCAGACGAGTCACAGGGATGTTAGGAAGTATTTCTTCAGTCATAGAGTTGTCAGGAAGTGAAATAGTCTGGGAAGTGATGTAGTGGAAGCAGGATCCATACATAACTTTAAAAAGAGGTGTATGATAAAGCTCATGGAGCAGGGAGAGTGACCTAGTGACAGTGAAGAGGCGGGGCTAGGAGCTGTGAATCGACCCCTGCAACCACAATTAGGCGAGTACACACCAGCTAACTAGCAATTAACACGTTACTATGAAGGAAAAAATAATGATTGTCGTGAGAGGCTTGCTAATAAAGTTTCAATTTTGCTTTTTAATGACTGATAGTGGCTGACAATGGCTGACATTACAAAAAACAGCCGCCACGCTGTTATCTGGGCTTATTTATAATTTGGAGGAGCTGACAGTCATACGGCTGTCACCTTTCACACACGGGCGTAAATAAGCCAGAGGAAAGAGGTTTTTTTTTATTGAGAAGCGCTAAACCCATAGGGGGGGGGGTCATACAGCGCCTGGGGTGTGGGAGGTAATCAGGTTTGATCCTGCGGTAGGGTGGCCCCAGTTTCTTGAATAAAGAGCCCTTTCCCGGCATCAAGGTACCCTCGGTGAATGGTATTTTATCGTTACAATAATAATAATTATTATTATTAATTATTTAGAACTGCAAGTAAAGGAGATAAATATAAAATTAAGATTAGGGAATAATAGATTGTTCAGTAACTGGATATACATAGAATGCATAACCAATATACATAGAATGAATGTCCAATACACATTGTATGTGTGTTCAGTAACTAGGGACTTCAATCGTATACAGTTCTATGTCCTGCTAATTGAGAGAACAAGCCCTCTGAAACGCTTGCTGTATGACCCCTGTGGTTTAGTGCTTCTATTTGATTATAATAATAATCTGAAACGCTTGCATGTCCATTAAACCCCTTACGTATGTCATCTCCGGCATGTCCATTAAGCTCTGTATGTTTCCCATCCCCCACATGTCAGATAAACCCTGTATGTCCCAGCATGCGCATGTCCACTATAGTGTATGTGCTCATGATTAAAGTTGTTGCTGATAAGTCTCCTCCTCTAGCACAGTGGGACCTCCGACCCTCCAGTAAGTGGGCTTGAGTTAGCCAATATCAGCAACACTGAGCCTTCTCTCAACTCTATCTCCTGTTTACCCTTTACTTCATTCGACCTTGGCTGGAAGGTTGGCATTTTCGGAAGGGCGAGTGAAATGGAACCCTCCTGGATGAAGTTTATTAAGAGTCGGTAAACAAAATTGTGAATATTATTGTCAGGAGGCAAAACATTCGTGGATCAACAATGAGGAATATCATTCAACTATTCCTTCTCAAATTCGGTGTATTTTGCGTCGTATTAACCTCTGTTTCAAAGGAAGGTCACATACCCGCCTTTCACCCACCAGAGACACTTGCAGGTAGACGGTTGATTGCTAAGAGGGAAATATTGAGTCATCCACCTCTGTTCAAACGATTCCATCACGGTGGAGAATTATCATCACCTTCAGGTAAATCTCTGTGGTCAGCGACAACAGGACAACTACCATCAATACAGAGTTCTCCACCAGAAAATAATACACGCTCCTCGTCATTGCAGTTCCTTGAGATTTGTAATTATGTACCTAATAAACCCTCATCAGCTTCATTCTCAAGAAATACGTTCTCTGGAATCGTTAGAGCACTCAACACAACACACACTTTAGAAAGACTGTTACGAAGCACAGAATTACAAAGTACTGACGACCTGAAGTTGCTTGGCACTCATAACACTAAACAATATAAATCAGAAGATTATGTACCAAAACAAAGAACTTCAACAGAGTTTATTAATTTTAAGAGAAATACAAGTAGAAGAGAACCAATTAATAACTACAAGTATATAAAATCGTGCAGCGCTGTCTGGCGTCCTTCAAAGTCTCTAACATATGCCACGAATTATACAAATTATTCTTACCATTTTAATAACTTAAAATCTTTTGAGAGGAATATGGATTATCAAAATTTATCAGATAGCATTATCGATCAGCCGGTAACTACAGGCAACACCAGATATTCTGGAAGCAACGTGGATTCCCTTCGACTCTCCGAGGCTTACACTCACCACTGGGACACTACACCTACAAATATTTCTCCTACAACCAGTGCTAGTGTTCCACTGCCAGCATGTTGCCACTATCTCTACGAGAAGTGTCGCCATCAAAAAAACAATTCATCTCATTTCTTTCTGATTTTGAATGCCAATGTTTCTTCTGTGGACGCCAGATCAAGAGAAACTCTTACTTCACATGATTATGAAGATGCAAGAGCTGGATATTCAACAACCACAGAGGCAGGTGTATGTCCCCTGCAAGAAACTTTCACTCGAAAGACAAAGATCTTTGCTAGAAAGACGGAAACGTTTACCGTAAATACTGAGACCATCGCTGGAAAGAGGGAGACCATCGCTGGAAAGAGGGAGACCATCGCTGGAAAGAGGGAGACCATCGCTGGAAGAGGAGACCATCGCTGGAAGAGGAGACCATCGCTGGAAAGAGGGAGACCATCGCTGGAAAGAGGGAGACCATCGCTGGAAAGAGGGAGACCATCGCTGGAAAGAGGGAGACCATCGCTGGAAAGAGGGAGACCATCGCTGGAAAGAGGGAGACCATCGCTGGAAAGAGGAGACCATCGCTGGAAAGAGGAGACCATCGCTGGAAAGAGGAGACCATCGCTGGAAAGAGGAGACCATCGCTGGAAAGAGGGAGACCATCGCTGGAAAGAGGAGACCATCGCTGGAAAGAGGGAGACCATCGCTGGAAAGAGGAGACCATCGCTGGAAAGAGGAGACCATCGCTGGAAAGAGGAGACCATCGCTGGAAAGAGGGAGACCATCGCTGGAAAGAGGAGACCATCGCTGGAAAGAGGGAGACCATCGCTGGAAAGAGGGAGACCATCGCTGGAAAGAGGGAGACCATCGCTGGAAAGAGGGAGACCATCGCTGGAAAGAGGGAGACCATCGCTGGAAAGAGGGAGACCATCGCTGGAAAGAGGGAGACCATCGCTGGAAAGAGGGAGACCATCGCTGGAAAGAGGGAGACCATCGCTGGAAAGAGGAGACCATCGCTGGAAAGAGGAGACCATCGCTGGAAAGAGGGAGACCATCGCTGGAAAGAGGAGACCATCGCTGGAAAGAGGAGACCATCGCTGGAAAGAGGGAGACCATCGCTGGAAAGAGGAGACCATCGCTGGAAAGAGGAGACCATCGCTGGAAAGAGGGAGACCATCGCTGGAAGAGGAGACCATCGCTGGAAAGGAGACCATCGCTGGAAAGAGGGAGACCATCGCTGGAAAGAGGGAGACCATCGCTGGAAAGAGGGAGACCATCGCTGGAAAGAGGAGACCATCGCTGGAAAGAGGAGACCATCGCTGGAAAGAGGGAGACCATCGCTGGAAAGAGGAGACCATCGCTGGAAAGAGGGAGACCATCGCTGGAAAGAGGGAGACCATCGCTGGAAAGAGGAGACCATCGCTGGAAAGGGAGACCATCGCTGGAAAGAGGAGACCATCGCTGGAAAGAGGAGACCATCGCTGGAAAGAGGAGACCATCGCTGGAAAGAGGAGACCATCGCTGGAAAGAGGAGACCATCGCTGGAAAGAGGAGACCATCGCTGGAAAGAGGAGACCATCGCTGGAAAGAGGAGACCATCGCTGGAAAGAGGAGACCATCGCTGGAAAGAGGAGACCATCGCTGGAAAGAGGGAGACCATCGCTGGAAAGAGGAGACCATCGCTGGAAAGAGGGAGACCATCGCTGGAAAGAGGAGACCATCGCTGGAAAGAGGAGACCATCGCTGGAAAGAGGAGACCATCGCTGGAAAGAGGAGACCATCGCTGGAAAGAGGGAGACCATCGCTGGAAAGAGGGAGACCATCGCTGGAAAGAGGGAGACCATCGCTGGAAAGAGGGAGACCATCGCTGGAAAGAGGGAGACCATCGCTGGAAAGAGAGACTGGTGGCTTGGCCCTGAACCATTGATACCTTGTATCCCCACTGATCCCTGCATCTTAGACGTGTCACACAGGCATCACGTCTGCATCAACGGCAAACTATGTAAGCTCTTCCGGGACTAAGTATTTTACTAGTAACTATTAAACACCATTAACATTTTCTATTATATATTTCACTTCCAGTCTCATACCAGATTATGTTACTTTCGTATCTCTCTGTTTCTCCTTATCACTTTCCTATTATAAATTTTTGCCCATTTGATATTTCCACTATTCTTTTCACAAAGATTCAGACGTAATTGGAGAGTATTTTTTTATCTCTGTAGTTTGTAATAGTTTAGTGTCGTTGCTGCAGACGAGTCGACGTGGGAAGAACAGGTTACCATCACTGTGTGTATGCTCTTTCCAAACACCATCTGGGTCCATAGGTCGTCAGCGGAAATTGTCGCCAAGATCGTTTTTATGCTCCCTATCTCCGTGGTTAGTGTCTCTCCTGTGGTCACACAGTGTTACTACTCCATTATGTACCTCCAGTAATCCATTATGTGCCTCTAATTCTCCATTATGTACCTCCAATACTCAGTGGATTACTGGAGGTACATAATTATGTACCTCCAGCACTCCATTATGTACTTCCAATACTCAATTATGTACCTCCAGTAATCCATTGTGTCTCCATCACTCCATTATGTACCTCCAACACTCCATTATGTACCTCCAACACTCCATTATGTACCTCCAACACTCCATTATGTACCTCCAACACTCCATTATGTACCTCCAACACTCCATTATGTACCTCCAACACTATTATGTACCTCCAACACTCCATTATGTGTCATGTTTTTCACGTGGTAGTTGATTATATATCCTTATATTTGGAATATTATTGGAGGAAAGCGTGTTAGAATCCTCTCAACAAATTTGTTCAATTGCTGGAGGGTAATTTGTCAATTAAAATTCGTAGCCCCAAAAAACAACACATATATTGCCTGTGATGTGCCTTCAGGTGGGTGTGACAGGCAACGCTGTCATCCTGTACGTCTTGTTTCAACAACCAAAGCTTCGCTCACGTGTCAGTCTCTTCGTTGGGAACCTTGCAGTGGCTGACCTGCTCATAGCAGCCGTGTGTCCCACACTATTCACCATAGAGGACCTCTACCAGAGTTATATCATGGGTCCCATCGGCTGCAGGCTTCAGGGCTTCATACAAAGTGAGGCTCCAGAACTAGAGGCATCGGGTGATTATTCTTGAAGGGGAAGATGACTTGCTGGTGAAGGGCCCGAGGTATGAGGAATTGCGGCTACCCTTCCCATCCTTGGATGAAAGGAAAAAGGAGGGTAGTTGCATTTTATTGTAACAAAAGCCCTTCACTGATATCAAACACCCGTCTTGTGTGTATGCACATTAATAAGCATAATTTTTATATGTATCGCTAACCCCGGAAAGGTCCTTCAACACAAGTACTGGTGAGACTCGATTCCCTGTCTGTTAATCTCATGGTTAATATTTACCTCTTTCTATTTAATACCACACACTTTAATACAACAATCTCGTGCAAATGCTCTGTGCTGCAGTGTTCCTGATGCTGGTGTCAGTGTTGAGCCTAACCCTGGTGTGTGGAGAGAGGTTAGCCCTGGTGACTGGGAAGAGGTTAGCTGTCAACACCAGCAGGAGACCAGCGTCTACCGTGGTCTCCGTCACTGCCTGCTGCCTGGTCTGGCTCCTGGCGGCGTTCGTAGCCTGTCCTCTCATCGTCTACCGCTTCTTCGTCGTGAGTACCTTAGCGCTAGTTGATCCAAATAGCATATTGCCGACAGGCACAAACACATGAGTGTTGTCATGTGTTCACACACAAACACCTGAGTGTTTTCGTGTGTTTTACACACACAATCTTCCTGCTCTGTTTATTTCTTTTATTTTTTAACTTTTAGTCATTTATTTTATTATTTCTTCCCATATAATTGAAATTATAAATACGTTAAGGTTTATGCTTTTTCCAATCAAAGAAAGTATTCAGTACTATGAAGACGGATTTATATTATTATTTTTGTTATATTTAAGAGGAAGGGTTAAACTGTATGGGATCACAGTGTATGGAATATGGGAAGTAATCATGTTTGATCGCAGGAAGGGGAGGGGTAAGGGGATCAAGAGCCCTTCGCAAGCATCATAATAGTATCTGGTCGGTCAGCAGGACAGACTGTGGGTGGACTACGAGGAGAGTTTCTGTGCAGAGGAGAGGTGGGTGACGAAGGAGTACATGCCCAGCGTGGTAGTGGGTCTAATATGGCTGCCAATGATCTTCCTCGTTATCGCCTACATGATCATCTTCTGCAAGGTTAGCATCATGGTCTCCTTTCCTTCCTTCCTACTTATCTTCCTTCCTACCTACCTATCTTCCTTCCTTACTTACTACCAGTGGCTATATCAACCAAATACAGAGAATAATCCCGCATATGCTCCAGCTGAGATTCATGGGTGATGGTCAAACCATTAAATACGATTCCATGTTGTTGTGGTACACGTGAATGACGCACCAGATGGACTCCTATGTATCTGTTTACTGATGATGCAAAACTAATGAGGAGAATAGAAAAAGAGATGCGGACAAGGAATGGTTGCAAATGATTTAGTACAAACAAAGATTAGGCAAATAAGTGATATGTAGATATTTATAGATCACATAGAAGTGAGGTCTGCTGCTATCCCTTAATTTTGGTGGTTCACTTTTACGGTTACCATAGCTGTGTGTGGCCTTTGCTTCCATAGCTGTGTGAAGCCTCAGGTACCTTATTGTTGATGCAAGCTTCAAAAAGGATATTGTCTCTTTTAAAGGAAGGCTAGTGGGGAAGGGAAGGACAACTAGATTTGATTCAAAGAAGGAGAGAAGAGCTTTAATTTCTTCGTTCAAAAGCCTTTAATCGAGATCAAGGCGCTCGTCCTGAAGGAAACCTCTGATTTTCTTTTCCATGGATCAGCTGGACCAACACGAAGCTTCAGTGAGGGGTCGGGAACACCCTTTGGCCCAGAAGAGACGTCGTCGTCTTCTTTCCCTCATGTTTGTAGTCTTACTCGTCTTCCTGGTCTGCTACGCACCATTCACCATCTTCCTTATTGTCAGGGCCATCACTGTGCACTCCTCTGAAGATGTAAGTAACTTACTGTGGTAGTTAGATGAGAATACTGGCGAAGGCTCGATCGGGCAGCCACGAAGATACGCTACATAAGATCAAATTTATTAATCAAAACAAAATATTAATTTACACACACTAAGTATCCAATAAAAGTGTAACGAAGACTTGTCGATGCTAAATATAACGCACATGGGAACAGTAACACAGAAAACAGAAAGCTAATTGTATGGCGATGCCGGCAAGAAGTGGGACAAGACGCTAAGAAATGATAATGCACAATTTAGGATATCTGTTGAAAAAAATGTTTGGCCACCAGTGGCTAATGTACATTATTAGTCATGAATATCTTATAAGAGGCTACATTTCTCTCTTCCTCAAGTCACACAGCTCTCAGAACCGCTCTTTTTTTTTCCACGAAACTGCAGTGAGGGAATGATGGCGCCTAGGAGGACTGCATAAGTCACTCGTAGGGACATGTTACCCTTAACAAATATCCTCAATTGTTCATTAGTATTTTTTCCTCGCAGAGAGTTAAGTTGGTTTGTATAATTGGACCCCCATCTGGCGTCCTCTTCAGCAGATACGAAGTGTGAAATATAGGGAGGGTGAGTCCCTCAGGTGAAGACATTGAAATGTGGAACCTCACGTCAGGAACGCAGGTAAGTGTGGAACCTCAGGCGAGTAACGCAGGTTAGTGTGGAACATCAGGCCAGAAACGTAGGTAAGTGTGGAACCTCAGGCCAGGAACGCAGGTTAGTGTGGAACCTCAGGTCAAGAACGCAGGTGAGTTGAACCACTTTCAACACAGGTTAGTATGCCCATTGTTCTGTTACTGAGGAAACTAGTATAAATTTGTGCAATAGTTCTGAAGGAACATAAATGTCGTAGCCCCTAACATTAGTACATTACGTAGATTGACTCTACGTTAACCCATACAAAATTAGTGTAGCTTATTTCCATAGCTGTTCTCACTGATACATTTTGGGATGCAGGTAGATGACTACTTCAATTTACTGTGGTGGTTATCACACTGGCTGGCTTACCTCAACTCCGCCATCAACCCTCTCATCTACGGCTTCACCAACAAGAGCTTCGCTAGGGCGTGGAGGTCTTCCTGCCCCGTCTGTGTATTCTCACGTCCTGCTGCAGACGATGACCACAGCCCACGCTCGATTCACGCCCACCTCCAGCACCCTCATATTTATCAATTTGACTCTTGTTACTCGAACCGCCCGAGGACGCCACTGGCTATAGAAGCTCTGAGGGGTAGTGGTGAGTAGGTTTTCTGTGTCCATCTTTTCTCTAAATACACATTAACCCACAATGGTTGAGATTTTCTGCGTCTTGTAACCTGAGAGAGAACCAGGAAACACATGAAGAACTGATGATAAAAGTATGATGCAATAATAATTTTACGATAGATTCTTAAGTACTTGATTCCCAATGCAGGCCCACCGAGTGAGAGAGGTCATGGTAGACGAACGTCTATAATCCATGAAAGGAGAGCGTCCCCAGCCAGCCTCTTGGAAAATGCGAGTCCCTCTCCTGCCAGGCTAAGCACTCTTGACGAAGTGCTTGTACAGGAAAGCGGAAATAATGAACACAAACAGAAAATTCACAGAAAGTCCACAAGAACGGAGCCCGAGGTCTTCGCAACAGAAACATCAAAGTTTCCCTTAACCTACATAGAAAATGAAAGTTTTTGTGAATTAATAGAAAACGGTCAGTTTTGTACTCTTTAATGATTAACTAATGTGTTTTGACAGTATATATTTGCCAACGGAAGAAAAAGAAGATTTTGTTCGAGATATTAACCAGGAGGGTTTGTAACTCATGATAACCCATTAAAGTCAGCATATATTCGAGGACTATCAGTCTTATTTTTCATTGAAGTTCTGTAATCCCACTCCATCCAACATTTCCGCTCCTCCCAGGATCGAACCCAGGTCCCTCGTTTGTGAGCTGAGGACGCTACCTACAGAGCCTAGATTATTAATCCCCCTTGGGGTTAAGACACATGTGCAACAGTTGGGTATCTTTATTGATGAAACGTTTCGCCCACACAGTAGGCTTCTTCAGTCAAATACAAAGGCAGCGGTAGAAAGGAGATAAAGATGATGCAATCAGTCCATCAACCTTGGAGAAAAAGTATATGAGGTGGTCAGTCCCTCAGCCTGGAGAAGAGTTCAGCTTCTGGAAGGATCGTTCCAGACCATGGAAACACTGAAAGAATTCAATACTATATTTGTCATTTTGTTTTATGTACAGTCGTCTATTGTTGTGGTGTTATTGTTAGTTTAATATCTTTATTATGCACACCATACCCATGGTGTGGGCGGTAGTCAAATGATTAAAGAGGTACATAATGGGTCCTGGACCTGGATCGCAAAGTTTTGATAGCTGAACAAGTTGTAACTATAGTTCTGTGTTGTGTTCGTGGCTCTCTGAAGCAGAGTACACTGCATTGTTACTCTACAACCCTAACAGTTAGGTTGCTCAATTGGCTTTAAAGCTCATTGACCACAGTGAAGTCATTAAAGCTGGTTGGTTGGTTGACTACACAAGGGTCATTAACATTGCACGTAACTCTCACACCCCCAGGTACCTGCTTACTGCTAGGTGAAGAGGGGCAGCAGGTGTAAGGAAACATGCACAACGTTTCTGCCCGTGCCGGAGATCGAACCACGGACACTCAGTGTGTGAGCTGAAGGTGCTTATCTTGGTTAGTTGGTTACCTGAAGTATACCTAGAGAGAGTTCCTGGGGTGAACGCCCCTGCGGCCCGGTTAATGGAGTTTAAAGTCTATCTGCTACATGAGGGTCATTAAGGCTGTATGTGACTTGTTTTTGTTCATTACCAGTCAAGAATACTTTAGTACCTTAAAGGGGCTGAAGTAATCTGTGTACACACACTGAGAGATATACTCCTCATTGTGTACACACACTGAGAGATATACTCCTCATTGTGTACACACACTGAGAGATATACTCCTCATTGTGTACACACACTGAGAGATATACTCCTCATTGTGTACACACACTGAGAGATATACTCCTCATTGTGTACACACACTGAGAGATATACTCCTCATTGTGTACACACACTGAGAGATATACTCCTCATTGTGTACACACACTGAGAGATATACTCTCATTGTGTACACACACTGAGAGATATACTCCTCATTGTGTACACACACTGAGAGATATACTCCTCATTGTGTACACACACTGAGAGATTGTCATGTAGGGAGGTATTGAAATAAGGGATAATCGGGGAATAGGGGAGTAAAGGTAGTGAGTGAGTAGGTAGGAGAGGTGAGGTGACAGGAGCGGAGGTAATGGAGGTAATGTGAGGTCACTGGTGACTACACCATCACCTCTCATTACCACCACACTACTCACCCTCTCTCTACCTAAAATAAAATATAATAAAATAAAGTATAAGCATAAAGAATAATAAGAATATAACGGGGACAGTGAATATTACTATTCCACTCAAACACAGTTTATTTAAGTCCTTGTACAATAATATATTTGGGAACAGGAGAACACTATTGGGTTTAGATAAATGGGGATTGTACATATAAGCAGCGAGACAGGGAATACAATCAACTGACGGAACAGAATATAACTTACAATATAGTTCAGAGGACAGTTCACCACAGCAACTCAGTCACACTTCTAGCCACAGGTCCCAAGACCTGCTCCAACAGAACTCTGCCCAGTGTCTCCAACAGTCTCTCCAGAGACTCTACAGCAGCCCCCTCAGAGCTCTGCACACCGGCAGTCGCTCTGCTAGAATCTCGTGCCCAGAGCTCTGCACACAGGCCAGAGCTCTGCCAGAATGTTCCAGCCCAGAGCTCCACACACAGGCCAGAGCTCCGCCAGAATCTCCTTTCTAGTTGTTTCCTCGGCCTTATATAGTCCTCCAAGCATCCCCCCAATGAGGAGTGCACCATGTGCTTTGACCTGACGCCGACCTGACGCTAGTTCAAGACAAAAGACCTGAGCCTTAATCCGAACGGCAGGTGTGGCTGCTTAGGTAGACCTCAAAGCACACTGACTACATCACATCCCCTTTGTCCCCCACTTTAAAATATCTGAGAACTAGGACAATTTGTCCTAAGTTATTAGACTATTTTAATCCTAAACCTTAATTATATTACAATACAAAGACAAAATTACACCTAACATAATACAATTACATATATTTCCTCAGTCTTCTCAACTACCACAAGGCAGCATAATCAGTACACCTTGCAGGTGACCAGCATAACAGTTGCTCTCTGGTGCAAAGCCTCCTTACCCGTCATTTCTCCTTAAAACTAAATATCTGGCTCCAGTGCCTTCCCTACTTCTACTAGAAATGCACTAGCCGTTGCTAGTCACCTCGCACGTTAACCATTGGGCCAAACCTCTCTAGGCTTCTCTGGCGGAAAACTGCTCCAACGGGTTGCATTCTTTCAAGTAACTGCAACTGACCACATCACGACCACCAAGGTCGCATGTTCAACACACTTCACATACACACTTCAACATCTGAAAATCGAGATAGGGCAAGCATCGCAGCTAAGACCCACCATTATCCTATGCCACTACTAGGATTCACTGGCCTCATAAAACAAGGTAGACATGATCACTTGACCGTTTCCAAGGTCACCTTATTCCACACAGGTAACACTAACACTTCTGGCAAGTCAAAGTAGGCTGGGAACATCTCACACTCTTAATTGTCTCTCATGGCTGGCAGGACATCCCCCATACTGGTCTACAGGTGGCCAGCATGACAGCATACACCTCCATACCACCCATGGCAGCACGCTCGTCCCAGCAGCTGGAGTCCATCCCCACGGCTCGCGTCCTTCCACATCTCCGAAGATGGCAGCTCCTTCATAGTAGATTCTCCTGTCCTGGCACACCAGACAGAATCCTCATACTCCACTGCAGCATCATCGCCATCATCTCCTCCTGCTAGGCAGCATCGCAGCATCACAGCATCACAGCACCGCCACAGAATCGCAGCACGGCTACAACATCGCAGCACGGCCATAGCATCGCAGCACGGCCCCAGCATCGCAGCATGGCCATAGCATCGCAGCACGGCCCCAGCATCGCAGCACGGCCCAAGCATCGCAGCACGGCCCCAGCATCGCAGCACGGCCCCAGCATCGCAGCACGGCCCCAGCATCGCAGCACGGCCCCAGCATCGCAGCCCGGCCACAGCATCGCAGCACGGCCACACCATCACAGCACGACCACAGCATCTCAGCGTCACAGCATGGCAGGCAGCAGCACACAGCCAGTATCAGCATAGCAGACAGCATCAGACACCCTGGTCTCAGTAAACTGCAGCATCATAAGCCGCGGACATCAGCAGTAGCAGGCTAGGGTCAGATGCTCAAGGTGAGGTGAGGTGAGGTCACTTCTGGTCATTACCAGAGGTGCGGTCACTCATCCCTGGCAACTGCGGGTAACTTGCGGTCAGTGGGTGATGGTCACAGGGTGGGTGACACCCACTACAATGGATGACAGACCAGGGCAGCAATACAGCAACTGGAGCACATCAGCTGGATGACTGGGCACATCAGCTGGGTGACTGGACACATCAGCTGGGTGACCATGAGAGCCAGCTCTTCAATGGGTGACAGTTGTGGATGATTCTTCCAAGGCGGGCTGGGTGACTTCTCGTTTCTCTGTAAATATTCAGTTTCGGCCAGTAATTGCTTCCCCCAAAGTCTCACCCAAACACTCACAACCTCCACCATTTATCCCAAACCCACACACAACTCCACCAAATATAATATACAACCACACAATTACTCAGACCCGCGGTCAAAAAAGGTCAGCTTAGGTCACTTTGATTATAATATCTCCAGATATTTACTTTAACTTACACACACAAAAAAAATTGTAGCAAATGGTAGCATAACACAAATATAAGCGAGCAGTCAAAGGCACATGGGACTGGTTCCTACTATAAAATAATAAGAACCACCACCGCTTAGACACCATGTCATGTAGGGGGTAAGGAAATAAGGATAATCGGGAATATGGGAGTAAAGGGAGGGAGGTGAGTAGGTAGGGAGAGGTGAGGTGACAGGAGGGAGGTAATGGAGGTCAGTGGTAGGACTACCCATCACCTCTCATTACCACCAACTACTCACCCTCTCTACCTAAATATAAATAATAAAATAAAGTATAAGCATAAAGAATAATAAGAATATAACGGGGACAGTGAATATTACTATTCCACTCAAACACAGTTTATTTAAGTCCTTGTACAATAATATATTTTTGGGGAAAAGGAGAACACTTTTTGGGTTTAGATAAATGGGGATTGTACATATAAGCAGGAGACAGGGAATACAATCAACTGACGAAACAGAATATAACTTACAATATAATTCAGAGGACAGTTCACCACAGAACTCAGTCACACTTCAGCCACAGGTCCCAAGACCTGCTCCAACAGAACTCTGCCCAGTGTCTCCAACAGTCTCCTCCAGAGACTCTACAGCAGCTCTCTCCAGAGCTCTGCACACCGGACAGCCGCTCTGCTAGAATCTCGTGCCCAGAGCTCTGCACACAGGCCAGAGCTCGCCAGAATGTCTCCAGCCCAGAGCTCCACACAGGCCAGAGCTCCGCCAGAATCTCCTTTCTAGTTGTTTCCTCGGCCTTATATAGTCCTCCAAGCATCCCCCCAATGAGGAGTGCACCATGTGCTTTGACCTGACGCCGACCTGACGCTAGTTCAAGACAAAAGACCTGAGCCTTAATCCGAACGGCAGGTGTGGCTGCTTAGGTAGACCTCAAAGCACACTGACTACATCACAATATTATATTAATATAATATTATATTAATATAATATTATATTAATATAATATTATATTAATAATATAATAATAATATAATATTATTATTATTATTCAATTATTATTGATATTATTTATTACTGGTATTATTATTATTAAAGCCTATTAAGTAAACTTAGCCTTGAATCACACATCTAAGTATATTTATTCCCTATTTCTCAATCACCTGCGCTAAATAAATGTTATCTGTGTTAATTATATAAACACTCATATACACAGTGATATAAACATTGGAAAGAAATATCAACAGGGAATTAAAACGGAAGAAGAAATATAAACACAATCATGGTACCACTATCGACTTCTTCATTAATTTATATCCCATTTTACCTTACGTTTTTTTCTCCATTTATCAGCTACCAAATGTCACATAACGCCACACGAGACAACAAATAATAAAATAAAAACAAGAAAAAAAAATACAATAGAACATAATATAGTTCAAAACGGAACTAAAACTTAGACAGTGAACATCGTGGTTGCAGGGGTTGCCACGAGTCGCCACACTTCGCTCCACAATAACACTAAGTCTTCCAGAATTCTTCGTATTTATCTCTTATTTTGCCACGACAAAAAAAAAAATAGTAATAATCACTCTATAATCACCTCAATGATTATAAATAACAATAATGTAGTAAAACTAATTATTATTTGGTGTATATATATATATATATATATATATATATATATATATATATATATATATATATATATATATATATATATATAAAATTTGTAGCAACACACTGCTGGTGTTCCCACAATGTAACTATCATATAGAATATGTAGCAACACTGCTGGTTTCCAAAGTAACTATCATATAAAATAGTGTACAACACTGGGGGTGTTCCCAAATGTAACTATCATATATAATAGGAGCAACACACTACTGGTGTTCCCACAATGTAACTATCATATAGAATAGTGTAGCAACACTGCTGGTGTTCCCACAATGTAACAAATATATATAATAGTGTAGCAACACACTACGGGTTGTTCCCACAATGTAACTATCATATAGAAATAGTGTAGCAACACACTGCTGGTGTTCCCACAATGTAACTATCATATAGAATAGTGTAGCCCTGCTGGTGTTCCCACAATGTAACTATCATATATAATAGTGTAGCAACACACTACTGGTGTTCCCACAATGTAACTATCATATAGAATAGTGTAGCAACACCTGCTGGTTTCCCACAATGTAACTATCATATAGAATAGTGTAGCAACACACTGCTGGTGTTCCCACAATGTAAATATCATATAGAATAGTGTAGCAACACACTGCTGGTGTTCCCACAATGTAACTATCATATAGAATAGTGTAGCAACACACTGCTGGTGTTCCCACAATGTAAATATCATATAGAATAGTGTAGCAACACACTGCTGGTTTCCCACAATGTAACTATCATATAGAATAGTGTAGCAACACTGCTGGTGTTCCCACAATGTAACTATCATCAGAATAGTGTAGTAACACTGCTGGTGTTCCCACAATATAACTATCATATAGAATAGTGTAGCAACACTGCTGGTGTTCCCACAATGTAACTATCATATAGAATAGTGCACCAACGCACTACTGGTGTTCCCATAATGTAACTATCATATAGAATAGTGTAGCAACACTGCTGGTGTTCCCACAATGTAACTATCATATAGAATAGTGTAGCAACACACTACTGGTGATCCCACAATGTAACTATCATATAGAATAATGTAGCAACACACTGCTGGTGTTCCCACAATGTAACTATCATATAGAATAGTGTAGCAACACACTGCTGGTGTTCCCACAATGTAACTATCATATAGAATAGTGTAGCAACACTACTGGTGTCCCCACAATGTATCTATCATATTGAATAGTGTAGCAACACACTGCTGGTGTTCCCACAATGTAACTATCATATAGAATAGTGTAGCAACACTGCTGGTGTTCCCACAATGTAACTATCATATAGAATAGTGTAGAAACACTACTGGTGTTCCCACAATGTAACTATCATATAGAATAGTGTAGTAACACTGCTGGTGTTCCCACAATGTAACTATCATATAGAATAGCAACACTACTGGTGTTCCCACAATGTAACTATCATATAGAATAGTGTAGCAACACACTGCAGGTGTTCCCACAATGTAACTATCATATGGAATAGTTTAGCAACACTACTGATGTTCCCACAATCTAACTATCATATAGAATAGTGTAGCAACACTACTGATGTTCCCACAATGTAACTATCATATAGAATAGTGTAGCAACACACTGCTGGTGTTCCCACAATGTAACTATCATATAGAATAGTGTAGCAACACACTGCTGGTGTTCCCACAATGTAACTATCATATAGAATAGTTTAGCAACACTACTGGTGTTCCCACAATGTAACTATCATATAGAATAGTGTAGCAACACACTGCTGGTGTTCCCACAATGTAGCTATCATATAGAATAGTGTAGCAACACACTGCTGGTGTTCCCACAATGTAACTATCATATAGAATAGTGTAGCAACACTACTGGTGTTCCCACAATGTAACAATCATATAGAACAGTGTAGCAACACACTGCTGGTGTTCCCACAATGTAACTATCATATAGAATAGTGTAGCAACACTACTGGTGTTCCATCAATGTAACTATCATATAGAATAGTGTAGCAACACACTGCTGGTGTTCCCACAATGCAACTATCACATAGAATAGTGTAGCAACACTACTGTTGTTCCCACAATGTAACTATTATATAGAATAGTGTAGCAACACACTGCTGGTGTACCCACAATGTAACTATCATATAGAATAGTGTAGCAACACTACTGGTGTCCCCACAATGTAACTATCATATTGAATAGTGTAGCAACACACTGCTGGTGTTCCCACAATGTAACTATCATATAGAATAGTGTAGCAACACTGATGGTGTTCCCACAATGTAACTATCATATAGAATAGTGTAGCAACCCTACTGGTGTTCCCACAATGTAACTATCATATAGAATAGTGTAGGAACACACAGCTGGTGTTCCCACAATGTAACTATCATATAGAATAGTGTAGCAACACTACTGGTGTTCCCACAATGTAACTATCATATAGAATAGTGTAGCAACACACTGCTGGTGTTCCCACAATGTAACTATCATATAGAATAGTGTAGCAACACACTGCTGGTGTTCCCACAATGTAACTATCATATAGAATAGTGTAGCAACGCATGCTGGTGTTCCCACAATGTAACTATCATATAGAATAGTGTAGCAACACACTGCTGGTGTTCCCACAATGTAACTATCATATAGAATAGTGTAGCAACACTGCTGGTGTTCCCACAATGTAACTATCATATAGAATAGTGTAGCAACACACTACTGGTGTTCCCACAATGTAACTATCATATAGAATAGTGTAGCAACACTACTGGTGTTCCCACAATGTAACTATCATATAGAATAGTGTAGCAACACTACTGGTGTTCTTACAATGTAACTATCATATAGAATAGTGTAGCAACACACTACTGGTGTTCCCACAATGTAACTATCATATAGAATAGTGTAGCAACACTACTGGTGTTCCCACAATGTAACTATCATATAGAATAGTGTAGCAACACTGCTGGTGTTCCCACACTGTAACTATCATATAGAATAGTGTAACAACACACTGCTGGTGTTCCCACAATGTAACTATCATATAGAATAGTGTAGCAACACTGCTGGTGTTCCCACAATGTAACTATCATACAGAATAGTGTAGTAACACTGCTGGTGTTCCCACAATATAACTATCATATAGAATAGTGTAGCAACACTGCTGGTGTTCCCACAATGTAACTATCATACAGAATAGTGTAGTAACACTGCTGGTGTTCCCACAATGTAACTATCATATTGAATAGTGTAACAACACTGCTGGTGTTCCCACAATGTAACTATCATATAGAATAGTGCAGCAACGCACTACTGGTGTTCCCATAATGTAACTATCATATAGAATAGTGTAGCAACACTGCTGGTGTTCCCACAACAAAGCTAGTGAATGTAGTTAAGAGTAAGACAAGCCAGGGAATGTAGAAGAACGGAGAGACACTCGGAGATAATGAATGAACATGGGAATACCTAATTACGTGTGTGTGTGTGTGTGTGTGTGTGTGTGTACTCACTTATATGTGGTTACAGGGGTCGATTCACAGCTCCTGGCTCTTCCTCTTCACTGGTTGCTACTAGGTCCTCTCTCTCCCTGCTCCATGAGCTTTATCGTACCTCTTCTTAAAGCTATGTATGGATCCTGCCTCCACTACTTCGTTCTCCAGACTGTTCCACTTCCTGACAACTCTAATACTGAAGAAATACTTCCTAACATCCCTACAACTCAATTGAGTTTTCAACTTCCAGTTGTTCCTTCTTGTGTGTGTGTGATAGATAGATGGATATCGAGAGAGAGAGAGAGAGAGAGAGAGAGAGAGAGAGAGAGAGAGAGAGAGAGAGAGAGAGAGAGAGAGAGAGAGAGTTGCTTGATTAATAAAATGGATGAATTAAAGAGAGAATTCGGATTACCAGTGACGTTACACATGTTATGGATGACTGGATGAATGGATCTCAAGCAAGAGGTGATTAACCAGGGATAATTGGACACGTAAATTCCAGGATAATGGTCCAATCAGCTCAGGGGATGCTGCAAGTCATGCCTCAATACTCCCCTAATATCACTAACGACTTCAAATGTGAAATGGACCATCTTGCAAGCGAAGGGAACGTCTACTAGCATTACTATACTCTTGATGAGGACAAAATTGATCAACGTCTCACCACAACACAACTGGTGAAACGCACAAAGTCAGAAACATCTCTGTCTGTTCCCTTAAAATCAGGGACCAGGATATATACATGGTTCAGTACACGACCCGCACATAGCACGTTTCGGACCGACAGTGTGACTTGTAAATGGACTAAGACGGACCCAAACATCGCAAGTTTATAGGGATTATACTCGTAAACCAGGCGTTCCTCTTAAAGGCTTGGTCTGGGACCGGGCACGGAGGTCTTGACCTCCAGAAGCCTCCTTCAGGTAGACCTGTCTCACTGCTCACTGGCACTGTGCCACACAGACTAGCAGGACAGTGCCTCCTTCAGGTAGACCTGTCTCACTGGTCACTAGCACTGTGCCACACAGACTAGCAGGACAGTGCCTCTTTCAGGTAGACCTGTCTCACTGGTCACTGGCACTGTGCCACACAGACTAGCAGCACAGTGGTGGTAACACGACTCTACACACTCCATGGCACCATCAGTACTGATGAGAAAAACACACGTGCAATAGTTAGGTATCTTTATTGTTGAAACGTTCTGCTTGGGCGAAACGTTTCAACATTTGTTTTTGTTATAAACTTTTCGGTATTTTATACTATTTTTCGACATACTATTAGTACTGTTCAGCTCAAGTTCCTCTGTTATGAGATAACATCTTTGTTCACGAGTGTTCTTACAACACAAACTGTGGCTTTTCTCTGTCATAGTCTTTGACAACCTGCAGCCTCCTCTTCCAGGATACGATATTTGGCTGTGGTTGAACAACAGCTCCATGACTGCGCTTCAGAGTCTTCAAGACTACGGTGGTCTTCACCTTCAAGACTGAGGGACTGATTACCTCATCTTTTGTATATACTTCTACAGTCTTCCCATTATGGCATTGAATTTGTATTGATAAAGCCAGTGGAGGGCGAAACGTCTAGAAAGATACCCAGATGTTGCACATGTGTCTAATTCATTTTGTAGGTATAGCAAACCATTAACATGCAACTTGAAATATTGAGTACAAACGGCTCCTTAAGACAGAAGAAACTGCATGAATACAGGATGTATAGACAACCTTTATATCTTGTATAAACTCAGTCTGATAAATTATTGTGAATGTTGAAGTCATTGGAACTGTACTCCTAGGAACGAAGGCGAGAAAGGTACATAATCTATACCTCTAAAATTTTGGAGGGACTGATGCCACACTGAGCACTGAAATCAGTCCTTATGAAAGGGGCTTAGCACATAATGGAGGAAATCTCCAGTGAGAAACAGAGAGGTATTAAGTACACTGAGAAGTCAAGCGTAAAGGGACCAAGACTCCCCAACACCCTCATTTTCTTCATAAGGGGAATTACCAACAGTCCCTTGTTGTCAAGAAGAAAACTGTCAAGTTTTCTAGTTCCTGATCAGCCTGATCGATCTGGCCAGCAACCAGAGGACTGCACATACACACAAACAAACACACAGGCCCCTTGGAGCTAGTGATCACGTGGTTCTGAGCTTTGTATACATAGTAGAGTTACAAGTGGAGAGGTAACAGGAGTTGAATGGGAAAAGCCAAACTATAAAAGGGGGACAACACAGGTATGAGGAACTTCCTGCAGGAGGTTCAGTGGGACTGCAGACTCAGCAGTGAAGCAGAGTCACACCAGAGCCCAGAGCTGCATTACTACACTGCAGACTCAGCAGTGAACCAGAGTCACACCAGGGCCTAGAGCTGCATTACTACACTGCAGACTCAGCAGTGAACCAGTCACACCACAGACCAGAGCTGCATTACTACACTGCAGACTCAGCAGTGAACCAGTCACACCACAGACCAGAGCTCCATTACTACACTGCAGACTCAGCAGTGAACCAGTCACACCACAGACCAGAGCTCCATTACTACACTGCAGACTCAGCAGTGAACCAGTCACACCACAGACCAGAGCTCCATTACTACACTGCAGACTCAGCAGTGAACCAGTCACACCACAGACCAGAGCTGCATTACTACACTGCAGACTCAGCAGTGAACCAGTCACACCACAGACCAGAGCTCCATTACTACACTGCAGACTGAGCAGTGAACCAGTCACACCACAGGCCAGAGCTCCATTACTACACTGCAGACTGAGCAGTGAACCAGTCACACCACAGGCCAGAGCTACATTACTACACTGCAGACTGAGCAGTGAACCAGTCTCACCACAGACCAGAGCTGCATTACTACACTGCAGACTCAGCAGTGAACCAGTCACACCAGGGCCCAGAGCTGCATTACTACACTGCAGACTCAGCAGTGAACCAGTCACACCACAGACCAGAGCTACACTGCAGACTGAGCCTCGGGTCATTTATGAGGCGTTCCCTGATCCTCAATGGCTTGGATTTAAGCCATAACACAAGCCTAACCCTGACGTGGTGAAGGACACTGCAGCCACTCACAACTGAGGCTTTACACACATAACGACGTTTCGGTCCCACTTGTAAGTTAGTAAGCTTATTCCGGTACAGCTAACCATAAATACAGTTATATAAATTATCATACATAGTAACATGTGTGTAAATTACCCACCAGAATAACCCAAAAAAGTCAAAGTGACTTATTTCCATTGGGGTCTTTGACTTGTTTCCATTGGGGTCTTTGGCTTGTTTCCATTGGGGTCTTTGACTTATTTCCATTGGGGTCTTTGACTTGTTTCCATTGGGGTCTTTGGCTTGTTTCCATTGGGGTCTTTGGCTTGTTTCCATTTGGGTCTTTGACTTATTTCCATTGGGGTCTTTGACTTGTTTCCATTGGGGTCTTTGGCTTGTTTCCATTGGGGTCTTTGGCTTGTTTCCATTGGGGTCGTTGGCTTGTTTCCATTGGAGTCTTTGACTAAATTCCATTGGGGTCTTTGACTTATTTCCATTGGGGTCTTTGACTTATTTCCATTGGGGTCTTTGACTTGTTTCCATTGGGGTCTTTGGCTTATTTCCATTGAGGTCGTTGACTTACTGGTCCTCGGACCATAAAGTAGTCACACTTGGGTGTCAAGGATGTCAAGCTTCCTGAACCCCAAGTCAAAACAGTTAAGAAACAAACAAGGCCCAGAAAAAACCCAGGTCAAGCCAAAATCTACAGCACCTACTTAGAAGACTGTAACTGAAGTTGTCACCAAGAAACTGAAGAGACGACCTTGAACTGCCTTCAGGAGTGGAAGTCGTGGTCGAGGTGTAAAAAACAGAAGGGACTCTACCAGCAGCTACCTTATCTTGTGGGCATTTTCTTTTCACAGATAATTTTACAGGCTAAGAGCTGTTATCTTGCCTCAGATAATTTCAAAGCCCAGTCCTATGTCGAGTATATTACCACCCCCCAGGATGCCACCCACACCAGTCGGCTAACACCCAGGTACCTACTAACTGCTAGGTAAACAGTGACAGCAGGTGTAAGGTGACTAACACCTAGATACCTACTTACTGCTAGGTGAACAGGAGCAGGTGTAAGGAAACATGCCCAACGTTTCCAACAGACCGGGAATCGAACCACGGACACTAAGTGTGTGAGCTAAGTGACAGCTACTCACACTATGTATATTGATAACAAAAAAGAAACAATACCGTGACTGGAACAATACACACACCACCCGCACATACCTAATAATAATAATAATAATAATAATAATAATAATAATAATAATATTTTTATTTCGATGCAAGTTACAAGTGTACACTGTTATTGGTAGTTACAATTATAAGACTGTAATGCAAGGAGAGCCACTGGCATGCCATGGCATTAGGGGCAGCTTATTCTAAAGACTTATTCACTAAGTACTTAATACTAGATAAATTGATTGAGTTTATTCTAGTTATATATTATTTCAAGTTACAATATGATTATACATACTATTTAAAGACAATACTAGAGAAATTGGTTAAGTTTAATCTAGTTGAATAATTTATTTCAAGTTACAGTATGTTGATGCTTTACTAGTATAATAACAATACGTACTAGAAAAATTTATTGAGTTTCTTCTAGTTATATATTTTATTTCAAATTAACAAAATGATGATACTATACTATTTTAAATGACAATATGATGATATGAAATTGCAACAAGTATTAAGGAGGATGACAATATAAAACTGAGATTATCTTAAGTAAAATAACATTGGGTTTGAAAGTTTGTTACAGTATGAGTATTTAGTATAGGGTGAGTAGGTGATTTTTGAGAAGAGTCTTGAATTGATTTTCCGACAAGGTTAACTTAATATTTACTGGTAATGAATTCCAGATTCTGGGGCCCTTTATGTGCATAGAATTTTTACATTGGTTAGTATGGACTCGGGGTATGTCAAATAGTGATCTGTGTCTTGTGTCGTGGTCGTGGGACCTATTAAAGTTGTTGAGGAGAATTCTGAGCGGAGGGTTGATATTAGCATGTAGAGTTTTATGTATGTAGAAGGCACATGAATAGGTATGAATATTTTTTACGGTGAGTAGTTTTAAAGTTTTGAATATTGGTGGAGTATGCTGTCTAGAGTGGGAATTTGTTATCATCCTGACTGCAGCCTTTTGGTGGGTTATGGGTGGTCTAAGGTGATTTAATGTTGTTGAGCCCCATGCACAAATTCCATAGGTGAGATAAGGGTAGATAAGAGAATGATATAGTGCAATGAGAGCTGATTGAGGCACATAATAGCGTATCTTAGATAATATACCTACTGTCTTTGAGATTTTCTTGGAAATTTGTTGTATGTGTGTTTGGAATTTTAAGACTACTGTCAAGGTGGATTCCTAGGAATTTTCCCTCTGTGAGTCTTTTGATGGGTGAACCATTGAGCGTTATGTTAAGTGGAACATTTGTGGCTTTGCTTCCAAACTGTATGAAGTAGGTCTTGTCAGTATTGAGAGTAAGCTTGTTAGTCGTCATCCATGTTGATATTTTCTGTAATTCGGCATTAACAGTGTTGGCCAGTATAACTGGATTTGGGTGAGAGAAGACATATGTTGTGTCATCTGCAAATAATATGGGTTTGAGTAGTTGTGATGCATTCGGTAGGTCATTTATGTAAATGAGGAATAGGAGTGGCTCCAGGACACTTCCTTGAGGGACTCCGACTGTAATTTGTTGTGGAAGAGTTCGCTCCATTTGTGTACACGTACTGGCTTCTGTTGCTAAGGTACGACTTTAGGTAGTTGAGTGGGTGCCCCCTTATACCATAGTGTGCTAATTTTGTGAGCAATAAATCATGGTCGACTGTATCAAATGTTTTGCGTAGGTCTATGAAGATTCCCAGCGGAACTTCTTTCTTCTCAAGTGCGGTGTATATTAACTCTAGCATGTGTGTTATAGCATCTGCAAACAGAGACACTTCAGAGTCTATTCCTTCCGTCATGTCATTCACAAGTACCAGAAACAGCACCGGTCCTAGGACTGACCCCTGTGGAACCCCACTCGTCACAGACGCCCACTCTGACACCTCGCCACGTACCATGACTCGCTGCTGTCTTCCTTCCTGACAGGTATTCCCTGATCCATTGGAGTGCCTTCCCTGTTATCCCTGCCTAGTACTTCAGCTTTGCACTAATCTCTTGTGTGGAACTGTGTCAAACGCCTTTTTACAGTCCAAGAAAATGCAATCTACCCACCCCTCTCTCTCTTGTCTTACTGCCGTCACCCTGTCATAGAACTCCAGTAGGTTTGTGACACAGGATTTCCAGTCCCTGAAACCATGTTGACCGTCGTTGATAAGCTCATTCCTTTCTAGGTGCTCCACCACTCTTCTCCTGATAATCTTCTCCATGACCTTGCATACTATACATGTCAGTGACACTGGTCTGTAGTTTAGTGCTTCATGTCTGTCTCCTTTTTTAAAAATTGGGACAACATTTGCTGTCTTCCATACCTCAGCTAGTCTCCATGTTTCGATAGATGTGTTGAATATTGTTGTTAGTGGTACACATAGCTCCTCTGCTCCCTCTCTCAGGACCCATGGAGAGATGTGACCCGGCCCCGTCGCCTTTGAGGTATCTAGCTCACTCAGCAGCCTTGTGTTAGTGTGACTTTGTAAATGGTCCAAGACGGACCGAAACGTCGTAGTAAGCTCCTCTCTTCTATGTGCGGGTTGTGTGTGTATGTATATTTATTGTCTGTGTTCCCACAATACATACAGAATATACATTACGTGAAATCAAAGGTCATTGAATCTCATTCCACAGGTGTTATATCACTCCCAGAGAATAATAATAATAATAATAATAATAATAATAATAATAATAATAATAATAATAATAATAATAATAATAATAAATAAATGCAGTGTATGAGAGACATAAATAGTAGCTGGGTTGGTAGCGCACTCAGCTCATACATTGAGGTCTGTGGTTCGATTCCCGATACGGGCGGAAACATTGTGGGCGTGTTTCCTTAAGACACCTGCTGTTACTGTTCACCTAGCAGCAAGTAGGTACCTGGGTGTTAGTCACCTTACACCTGCTGTCACTGTTCACCTAGCAGTAAGTAGGTACCTGGGTGTTAGTCACCTTACACCTGCTGTTACTGTTCACCTAGCAGCAAGTAGGTACCTGGGTGTTAGTGACCTTACACCTGCTGTCACTGTTCACCTAGCAGTAAATAGGTACCTGGGTGTTAGTCACCTTACACCTGCTGTTACTGTTCTCCTAGCAGTAAATAGGTACCTGGGTATTAGTCAACTGGTGTGGGTAGCATCCTGGGGACAAAATTAACCTAAGTTGTGGGAAATGCTCTACATAACCAGGGACTTTCTATATAGTATGTCACTGGTGTCAGCTATGGTCTGTATAAGTGTACCATGTACTGGTAGAAATAAACATTATTATTATTGTTATTATTATTGACAAACATTTTTTCAAGAAGCCTAGTTCCTACTGCTGGAATTGTTACATATTGACTGGCAGTAGGTAGCCAACCATAAGATTTGTTGTTTTGTAAAGGGCCAGAAACAGGCTGTGTGCCTGGTGTTAAGTGGACTACTGATCGAATCCCTTTCCAACCTTCTCTTTTATGACTGACAGATGACAGATTTATATTACCATTTAGCTTCACAAACAGACAGATAAAACAAGCCAAAAACACCGACACACACACACACACACCCGGTAAATATATATATATATATATATATATATATATATATATATATATATATATATATATATAAGTATATATATATATATCAGTATATATATATATATATATATATAAGTTATATATATATATATATATATATATATATATATATATATATATATATATATATATATATATATATATATATATATATATATATATATATATATATATATATATATATAAGTATATATATATATATATATATATATATATATATTCACACACAAGAGACAGCTACATTAAGTTAATGAACCAGTACAAAATATTATCTCATAATTTATATAATTTGCGGATGACATTTGTTGTAATATACAGAATTTCGTATTTGCATTAGAAATGCACTTAAATCTAGATGATATGTGACCTAGCTTACTTTAGCTTTAAATAACGAAAGCTATGTGAAATTACTAAAAGCTTTTAGCGTTTGCTTATGTGATGATTATTTTATATCAACAATTACATTAGAGAAAGTGATCAGTTGTATTGCAGTAGTTACAGTTAGGTTACAGTTATATATTATTTATTAACACATCGGCCGATTCCCACCAAGGCAGGGTGGCCCGAAAAAGAAAAACTTTCATCATCATTCACTCCATCACTGTCTTGCCAGAGGGGTGCTTTACACTACAGTTATAAAACTGCAACATTAACACCCCTCCTTCAGAGTGCAGACACTGTACTTCCCATCTCCAGAACTCAAGTCCGGCCTGCCGGTTTCCCTGAATCCCTTCATAAATGTTACTTTGCTCACACTCCAACAGCACCTCAAGTATTAAAAACCATATGCCTCCATTCACTCCTATCAAATACGCTCACACATGCTTGCTGGAAGTCCAAGCCCCTCGCACACAAAACCTCCTTTACCCCCTCCCTCCAACCTTTCCTAGGCCGACCCCTACCCGCCTTCCCTCCACTACAGATTTATACACTCTCCAAGTCATCCTGTCTCGTTCCATTCTCTCTACATGTCTGAACCACCTCAACAACCCCTCCTCAGCTCTCTGGATAATAGTTTTGGTAATCCCGCACCTCCTCCTAATTTCCAAACTACGGATTCTCAGCATTATATTCACACCACACATTGACCTCAGACATGACATCTCCACTGCCTCCAGCCTCCTCCACTGCCTCCAGCCTCCTCCTACACTGCCTCCAGCCTCCTCCTACACTGCCTCCAGCCTCCTCCTACACTGCCTCCAGCCTCCTCCTACACTGCCTCCAGCCTCCTACACTGTCTCCAGCCTCCTCCTACACTGCCTCCAGTCTCCTCCTACACTGCCTCCAGCCTCCTACACTGCCTCCAGCCTCCTACACTGCCTCCAGCCTCCTACACTGCCTCCAGCCGCCTCCTCCTACACTGCCTCCAGCCTCCTACACTGCCTCCAGCCGCCTCCTCCTACACTGCCTCCAGCCTCCTACACTGCCTCCAGCCGCCTCCTCCTACACTGCCTCCAGCCTCCTACACTGCCTCCAGCCTCCTACACTGCCTCCAGCCTCCTACACTGCCTCCAGCCGCCTCCTTGCTGCAACATTCACAACCCATGTTTCACACCCATATAACTATACTCTCATACATACGTTACAGTTATCATAGTTACATTACAGTAGTTACAGTTATCATAGTTACATTACAGTAGTTACAGTTATCATAGTTACATTACAGTAGTTACAGTTATCATAGTTACATTACAGTAGTTACAGTTATCATAGTTACATTACAGTAGTTACAGTTATTATAGTTACATTACAGTAGTTACAGTTATTATAGTTACATTACAGTCAACAGTATCTTGAACCTTAAGAAGCAGTAACATGAACCTTAAGAACCAGTAACTTGAACCTTAAGAACCAGTAACTTGAACTTTAAGAACCAGTAACTTGAACCTTAAAAACCAGTAACTTGAACCTTAAAAACCAGTAACTTGAACCTTAAGAACCAGTAACATTAACTTTAAGAAGCAGTAATTTGAACCTTAAGAACCTGTAACTTGAACCTTAAGAACCAGTAACATGAACCTTAAGAATCAGTAACTTGAACCTTAAGAACCTGTAACTTGAACCTTAAGAACCAGTAACATGAACCTTAAGAAGCAGTAACTTGAACCTTAAGAACCAGTAACTTGAACCTTAAGAACCTGAAACTATGAACCTTAAGAAGCAGTAACTTGAACCTTAAGAACCTGTAACTTGAACCTTAAGAACCAGTAATATGAACAATAAGAACCTGTAACTTGAACCTTAAGAACCTGTAACTTGAACTTTAAGAACCTGTAACTTGAACCTTAAGAACCAGTAACATGAACCTTAAGAACCTGTCACTTGAACCTTAAGAACCAGTAACTTGAACCTTAAGAACCTGTAACTTGAACCTTAAGAACCAGTAACTTGAACCTTAAGAACCTGTAACTTGAACCTTAAGAACCAGTAACATGAACCTTAAGAACCTGTAACATGAACCTTATGAACCAGTAACATGAACCTTAAGAACCAGTAACTTGAACCTAAAGAACCAGTAACTTGAACCTTAAGAACCAGTAACATGAACCTTAAGAAATGTAACTTGAACCTTAAGAACCAGTAACTTGAACCTTAAGAACCAGTAAAATGAACCTTATGAACCAGTAACATGAACATTAAGAACCAGAACTTGAACCTTAAGAACCAGTAACTTGAACCTTAAGAACCAGTAACTTGAACCTTAAGAACCAGTAACATGAACCTTAAGAACCAGTAATTTGAACCTTAAGAACCAGTAACTTGAACCTTAAGAACCAGTAACTTGAACATTAAGAACCAGTAACTTGAACCTTAAGAACCAGTAACTTGAACCTTAAGAACCAGTAACTTGAACCTTAAGAACCAGTAACTTGTGTGGTAAATCTCGAGCTTCAAAATGAAGGAACTTAGGCCTAAAAATATGAACTTTGATAAAAGTTTGACGAGAAATGAAGGGACGAGGAAGGAAGAAATTAAGAAGGAAGAAGGAAGAAATTAGGAAGGAAGAAATTAAGAAGGAAGGAGGAAAAAAGAAGGAAGAAGAGAGAAAAAAAGGTGGAATCTTAACAAAGGGAATAAAAGTTGTGAAGATATATTATAAGGCTAAATTATTTAACATATACCAGGTATATACCTGGTAATATATAGCAGGTAATATATACCTCGTAATATATACCTGGTAATATATATACCTGGTAATATATATACCTGGTAATATATACCTCGTAATATATACCTGGTAATATATACCTGGTAATATATATACCTGGTAATATATATACCTGGTAATAATATACCTGGTAATATATACCTGGTAATATATACCTGGTAATATATATACCTGGTAATAATATACCTGGTAATATATATACCTGGTAATAATATACCTGGTAATATATACCTGGTAATATATATACCTGGTAATAATATACCTGGTAATATATATCTGGTAATATCAATCTACTACCAGCAGATATCAACTTTAAGACACCTGCTGTCACTGTTCACCTAGCAGTAAGTAGGTACCTGGGTGTTAGTGGACTGGTGTGGGTGGCATCCTGCGGGACAAAATTAACCTAAGTTGCTGGAAATGCTCTACATAACCAGGGACTTTCTATATAGTATGTCATTGATGTCAGCTATGGTCTGTATAAGTTGTATCATGTACTGCTAGAAATAAACATTATTATTATTATTATTATTATTATTATTATAATTATTATTAATAATATCTTTATTTCTACCAGTACATGTACAAGGTATACAGACCATAGCTGACATCAATGACATACTACTATATAGAAAGCCACTTGTTATGCTGAGTATTTCCCACAATTAGGTCAGTTTTGTCCCAGGATGCGACCCACACCAGTCCACTAACACCCAGGATGTGACCCACACCAGTCACCTAACACCCAGGATGCGACCCACACCAGTCCACTAACACCCAGGATGTGACCCACACCAGTCCACTAACACCCAGGATGCGACCCACACCAGTCCACTAACACCCAGGATGTGACCCACACCAGTCCACTAACACCCAGGATGCGACCCACACCAGTCCACTAACACCCAGGATGTGACCCACACCAGTCCACTAACACCCAGGATGCGACCCACACCAGTCCACTAACACCCAGGATGTGACCCACACCAGTCCACTAACACCCAGGATGTGACCCACACCAGTCCACTAACACCCAGGATGTGACCCACACCAGTCCACTAACACCCAGGATGTGACCCACACCAGTCCACTAACACCCAGGATGTGACCCACACCAGTCCACTAACACCCAGGATGCGACCCACACCAGTCCACTAACACCCAGGATGTGACCCACACCAGTCCACTAACACCCAGGATGTGACCCACACCAGTCCACTAACACCCAGGATGTGACCCACACCAGTCCACTAACACCCAGGATGCGACCCACACCAGTCCACTAACACCCAGGATGTGACCCACACCAGTCCACTAACACCTAGGATGTGACCCACACCAGTCCACTAACACCCAGGATGTGACCCATACCAGTCCACTAACACCCAGGATGTGACCCACACCAGTCCACTAACACCCAGGATGTGACCCACACCAGTTAGTTAGTTACCATTTTGTCCTAGGCACATGTCGATTAGACACTAGGCCTGTTGTATATGTGTGTGTGTATGTCAGCTATAGTCTGTATACCTTGTACATGTACTGGTAAAAATAAAGATATTATTGTACACAGAGTAGTGGTAAAGGAAGTGGATATACCTGGTAATCAGTGTATATACGTACCTAGAAATCAGTGTATATATCTAGTAAAGTAAAGTAAAGTAAAGTAAAGTAAAGTAAATTTCATTGCAGATTACATAGGTATTGGTAATTACAATGTAAATAGAGTGCAAGGAGAGCCACTGACATGCCATGGCATTAGGGGCAGCTTATTCTAGTAACTTAAAGACTATGTACTTAATATTAGAGAAATTTATTGAGTTTATTTTAGTTAAAAATTATTTTCAAAATTACAATATGATGAAATTTTACTGTTTAAATTATTATATGATGATATTAGATTGTTACAGGTGTTTAGATTCTCCAGTATACCCTATTCCAGGAATACCCTCCTCCAGGTATACCCTCTTCCAGGTATACCCTTTTCCAGGAATACCCTCCTCCAGGTATACCCTCTTCCAGGTATATCCTCCTCCAGGTATACCCTCCTCCAGGTATACCTTTTTCCAGGAATACCCTCCTCCAGGTATACCCTTTTCCCGGAATACCCTCCTCCAGGTATACCCTCTTCCAGGTATATCCTCCTCCAGGTATACCCTCCTCCAGGTATACCCTTTTCCAGGAATACCCTCCTCCAGGTATACCCTCTTCCAGGTATATCCTCCTCCAGGTATACCTTCCTCCAGGTATACCCTCCTCCAGGTATGCCCTTTTCCAGGAATACCCTCCTCCAGGTATACCCTCTTCCAGGTATACCCTCCTCCAGGTATACCCTCCTCCAGGTATACCTTCCTCCAGGTATACCCTCTTCCAGGTATACCCTTTTCCAGGAATACCCTCCTCCAGGTATACCCTCTTCCAGGTATATCCTCCTCCAGGTATACCCTCTTCCAGATATACCCTCCTCCAGGTATACACTCCTTCTGGTATACCCTACTCCAGGTATACCCTACTCCACGTATACCCTACTTTAGGTATACCCTCCTCCAGGTATACCCTCCAGGTATACCTTCCTCCATATACCTCCTCAGGTATCCCTTTTCCAGAATACCTCCTCAGGACCCCTTCCAGGTATATCCTCCTACAGGTATATCCTCCTCCAGGTATACTCTCTTCCAGATATATTCTCCTCCAGGTATACACTCCTTCTGGTATACCCTACTCCAGGTATACCCTACTTTAGGTATACCCTCATCCAGGTATACCGTCCTCCAGGTACACCCTTCTCCAGGTATACCCTCCTCTAGGTACACCCTTCTCCAGGTATACCCTCCTCCAGGTACACCCTTCTCCAGGTATACCCTTCCAGAATACACTCAGGTATCCTCTTCAGGTATCCTCCTCCAGGTATACCGTCTTCCAGATATATCCTCCTCCAGGTATACACTCCTCCTGGTATACCCTACTCCAGGTATACCCTACTCCAGGTATACTCTACTCCAGGTATACCCTACTCTAAGTATACCCTCATCCAGGTATACCCTCCTCCAGGTACACCCTTCTCCAGGTATACCCTCCTTTATGTATACCCTTCTCCAGGTATACCCTCCTCCAGGTACACCCTTCTCTAGGTATACCCTCCTCCAGGTATACCCTACTCCAGGTACACCCTTCTCCAGGTATACCCTCCTCCATGTATACCCTTCTCCAGGTATACCCTTCTCCAGGCATACCCTTTTCCATGTACAACCTTCTCCAGGTATACCCTCCTCCAGGTATATCCTTCTCCAGGTATACCCTCCTCCAGGTATACCCTCCTTCATGTATACCCTTCTCCAGGTATACCCTCCTCCAGGTAAACTCTTCGTACTTCTGGAGGAGAATTTACCTTTCATGGTATAACTTCCTAGGCACGCCTCTAGAAGATACCTCCGATCTTGAAACTCTTCTTCCAGGTATACACCGTCCAGGGTAACACCATATAGTACTAACTTCACCAGGAATACACTACCTCACAGGTATAGCCTCTCCAGGTATACACACCACCAGGGACAGCCCCTTACAGATAACACCCCAGGTACCCTCCTCAACAGGCACCCTACCACAGGGAGAGCCCACCAGAACAACTCACCAGGGCAGCAGCTACCCCATCAGCACCACCACCAGGCACACCACATCCCACCAGGCCTAGCAACACCTCACCAGAGGCGCAGACACTCCAACACCACCACCAGGGCAGACCCACCACAGACACCAACCCCAGAGGCGCACCACCACAGACCAACACCAGGAGCAGCACACACGCACCAACCACCAGAGGCAAGCCCACACACCCAACCACCAGGCCAGCCACCAACACCAACCACCAGGGCAGCCCACCCAGCACCAGCCACACACACACCAACCACCAGAGGCAGCACCACCACCACAACACCCACCACCAGGGCGCAGCACCCCAACCAACCACCAGAGGCAGGCAGCACCAGCCACAACACCAACCACCAGAGGCAGCAGCACCACAACACCAACCACCAGAGCGCAGCAGCCCCAACACCAGCAAAGCAGCACACACAACACAACCAGAGGCAGCAGCACCACCACAACACCACCACCAGAGGCAGCAGCACCACCACAACACCAACCACCAGAGGCAGCAGCACCACCACAACACCAAACCCAAACCAGAGGCAGCAGCACCACCACAACACCAACCACCAGAGGCGAGCAGCACCACCACAACACCAACCACAACACAGCACCACGCACACAACAACCACCAGAGCAGCACACCACCACAAGCACCAACCAACCAGAGGCAGAGCAGCACCACGCACAACACCAACCACCAGAGGCAGCAGCACCACCAACACCAACCACCAGAGGCAGCACCGCACCACCAACCACCAGAGCACCAACACACCACCACCAGAGGCAGCAGCACCACCACCAACCACCAGGGCAGCACACACACACACCAACCACCAGAGGCAGCAGCACCACCACAACACCAACCACCAGAGGCAGCAGCACACCACCACCACAACACCAACCACCAGAGGCAGCAGCACCACCACAACACCAACCACCAGAGGCAGCAGCAGCACCACCACACCAACCACCAGAGGCAGCAGCACCACCACAACACCAACCACCAGAGGCAGCAGCACCACCACAACACCAACCACCAGAGGCAGCAGCACCACCACAACACCAACCACCAGAGGCAGCAGCACCACCACAACACCAACCACCAGAGGCAGCAGCAGCACCACCACAACACCAACCACCAGAGGCAGCACACCACCACAACAACCACCAGAGGCAGCAGCACCACCACCACAACACCAACCAACAGAGGCAGCAGCACCACCACAACACCAACCACCAGAGGCAGCAGCACCACCACAACAACCACCAGAGGCAGCAGCACCACCACAACACCAAAGAACAGAGGCAGCAGCCACCACCACAACACCAACCACCAGAGGCAGCAGCACCACCACCACAACACCAACCAACAGAGGCAGCAGCACCACCACCACAACACCAACCACAAGGGCAGCAGCAGCACCACCACAACACCAACCACCAGAGGCAGCAGCACCACCACCACAC
>WNWK01014551.1:0-50925 GCA_009830355.1 Cherax destructor | reverse complement strand
CAGTAGTTGTCTAGCCAGCAATTTATACCAATTGCCCTAGACATCCATTCATTGCCCACTCCCTTTCTAGGCAAAATGCTACATATGATTGGGATCCCTCCCTTAGACCTAACTATACTTCTATGGCTGACCTGTACTTATCTAGTAGCTCCTGTCTTCTGCCCTTCCCAACGTCATTTCCACCAGCACTAAGACAGATAATGGGCTTGTTCCCATTACCTGACACAATATTATCCAACCTGCTATGTCACCAATAACAGCTCCTGGGAGGCACACCCTCTGTCTGACCTTCCTATCTCTGTTACAAAAAGCACGGTCCACATATCTTAACTGAGAGTCTCCCACAATCAGAATATTCTTACCTTGATTAGCAGGGAAGTCAGTGGTACCTTTAACCTCACTAACCACTGAAGTACACTCGTCCTGCGGCTAGCCGGAGGATCGAACCCGTGATGTTTTAGCCTACCTCATGGTGAGCGAAAATTCACCACTGGACTATACAATCTAACAAATAACATGAGCGTTGCGAACTAGGCTTGCTTCATGTTGCGAGGACTTACGATGGTGTGGGTGCCTCAGAGCTAATTTCATTCTAGTCCCCGTTTGTACTAGCCTCCAGAAGCAGTATGTATATTATTGTAACCACCAACAAGTGGGATTTAATCAATAACAACACTGTGGCTAGCCGGAGGAAAACTTGCTAAATAGGCTGAAGTCAATTAAGCTGAACTTGCTAAATAGGCTGAAGTCAATTAAGCTGAACTTGCTAAATAGGCTGAAGTCAATTAAAAAGCAAACTTTCCTAAAAAAAAATCTTTTACAGAAAGGTATGTGATTTTTTTCTATGTCAATGATATCAAGATTTTTATTTTTGGACAAAACTTAACCTAACCTCCTTTAGAGTAACTCACTTTTTTAGCTATATTCTGTTATATATTTCATAGGTAATGCTGAGATCTATTTCCGCTATTATATGGCAAAAACAAATTTTCATTCAGCTAATTCAGCAAAGTATACCCTTACCAAATAGGCCAAACTGGACGAACGAACGAAGACTCACAGGTAAGACCCATGTGGGTGAAAGGGAGATTTGGAAAGAGAAAGATAAGTGGGTTAGAGGAAGGGATAAGAGAATGGAGAAAAAAGGCCAGGGCTAAACCCAGCTGCATAGAGTTGGTTGGCAAGGAAGAGGGAATAGTTGCTGGGCCGTGTTGACTGCAAGAAAGTGTTTGGCGCAATGGTAGTACTGGACTGGTTTGGGAGGCAAAGGACATTCACACAGGTGTCGGCACAACGCCAAGGCTGGTTTGCTGTTGTCTGCTTCTCAAATGCATGATATGGGTTGGAGAGGTGAAGATATGGAAGTTGGCTTGGTAAAAAGGACGTCCTTTAAGGTCCACCCCTGCATAGGTCAGGGCAGAGGTTAGGAGTAGAGAGGAGGAGGATTGTGTAGGGATTGGAAGAGGTTAAGAGTGTTGTCTGGCCGTTTAATTATTTCGTCACGACATATATATATATATATATATATATATATATATATATATATATATATATATATATATATGTCTGATTAGTAACTTCGATTTGGCTTAAATAGCAACGCCCACCTTGCCATATAAGACAAGTGAAAATTTGTGTATGCAATAATTTCGCCAAAATCATTCTGAACATAACGAAAAAAATATATTTCATTGTGTTTGTATATTATTAAATTAATCTTAACGTATCTAAAATATATTTAGTTGGGTTAGGCTAAATTAAATTGCGCTTGTTGTAATAAGGTTAGGTAGGTTTTCAAAGTTTCTCTTGGTACAAAATTATAAATTCTTACATTATCATAAATGAAAAAAATATATCTTTAAACGTATAAGAGAAAATTTTAGAAAGGACTTAATTTTAAATGAGTTCTTGCTAATTGACCAGTTTTACCTAATAGGCACGACATATATATATATATATATATATGTAGAATGCAGCAGGCGAATATTCACAACACTGATTCCGACGGAGACTCGACCCTACGAACCTTTGACAGAACGCAGTGCTTACGACTGTACACACTGGACCAATACCTGGCATCAACTCACGCTAGACGTTGATCCCGGCACCAGCTCAGGCAGGTGGCTAAGCTTTCATCTCATCCCCTGCATGCATCGACACAACTAGAGATTTTTACAATGCTAGGAATTCGCAAGAGCAGGCGAATGCATGCAGGGATGAGATGAAAAGCTGTAAGCCTGCTAAAGCTGGTCCTTGGATCAACGTCTATATTGGATGCCAATGTATGTCCAGTGTGTACGTTAAAGACTGCGTACCTTGTCATGAGGTTCGTAGTTCGAGTCTCCGTCGGCCAGAGATCAGTGTTTGTGAATATTTCGCCTGCTCTTGCGAATTCCTAATTGTAAAAATCTCTAGTTGTGTCGATGCATGCAGGGATGGATGAAAAGCTGTAAGCCTTCCTGCCTGAAAGCTGGCTGCCTTGGAATAACGTCTAGCGAAAGCTGGATGCCAAGGTATTGGACCAGTGTGGTACGTCGGTACAAGCACTGCGTACCTTGTCATGAGGTTCGTAGGTTCGAGTCTCCGTCGGCCAGAGATCAGTGTTTGTGAATATTTCGCCTGCTCTTGCGAATTCCTAGCATTGTAAAAATCTCTAGTTGTGTCGATGCATGCAGGGGATGAGATGAAAAGCTGTAAGCCACCTGCCTGAAAGCTGGGTGCCTTGGATCAACGTCTAGCGTGAGTTGGATGCCAAGGTATTGGTCCAGTGTGGTACGGTCGGTAAAGCACTGCGTTCCTGTCACAAGGTTCGTAGGGTCGAGTCTCCGTCGGCCAGAGATCAGTGTTTGTGATATATATATATATATATATATATATATATATATATATATATGTCGTGCCGATTAGGTAAAACAGGTCAATTAGCAAGAACTCATCTAAAATTAAGTCCTTTCTAAAAATTTCTCTTATACGTTTAAAGATATTTTTTTTTCATTTATATTAATGTAAGAATTTATAATTTTGTACCAAGAGAAACTTTGAAAACCTACCTAACCTTATTACAACAAGCGCAATTTAATTTAGCCTAACCCAACTATATATATTTTAGATACGTTAACATTAATTTAATAATATACAAACACAATGAAATATATTTTTTTCGTTATGTTCAGAATGATTTGGGCGAAATTATTGGATACACAAATTTTCACTTGTCTTATATGGCAAGAAGAGCGTTGCTTTTTAAGCCAAAATCGCAAGTTTTACCTAATCGGCACGACATATATATATATACGTATTTTTTTTTTTTTTTTTTTCTCAACAAGTCGGCCGTCTCCCACCGAGGCAGGGTGACCCAAAAAGAAAGAAAATCCCCAAAAAGAAAATACTTTCATCATCATTCAACACTTTCACCACACTCATACATAATCACTGTCTTTGCAGAGGCGCTCAGATACGACAGCTGAGAATAAGTCCCTCCCAGCTGTCACTATCCCAGACCCCTCCTTTAAAGTGCAGGCATTGTACTTCCCATTTCCAGGACTCACGTCCAACTAATAATAGGTTGGTAGACAGCAACCACCCAGGGAGGTACTACCGTCCTGCCAGGTGACTGTGAAACAGAAACCTGAAACTGTTTTACATGATGGTAGGATTGCTGGTGTCTTTTATCTGTCTCATAAACATGCAAGATTTCAGGTACGTCTTGCTACTTCTACTTACACTTAGGTCACACTACGCAAACATGTACACGTTTATGTATACACACTCATCTGAGTTTTCTTTGATTTTATCTTAATAGTTCTTGTTCTTATTGTTTTTCCTTTCATATCCATGGGGAAGTGGAATAAGAATCTTTCCTCCGTAAGCCATGCGTGTTGTAAAAGTCAACTAAAATGCCGGGAACAATGGGCTAGTAACCCCTTTTCCTGTATAGCTTACTAAAAAGAAAAAATAGAATATATATATATATATATATATATATATATATATATATATATACATATCATATAAATGTCAGTAGGTGTTTCACATGGGTTCTAGTTTGTGAGATATTGCATACCTACCCTCTGCAGGGAATTTAGCCATAATGCGTGAGCATGTATATGTAGTGACAATTTGTATTTACAGACACTTTTAATAAAGATTAGAATTTTTTTTTTAAAGGATTTAATATTTAACGAAAGAAGTTATATTAACAACGACCACCAGACAATATTGTAAACTTTTTTTTGTTATTTTTTTACAGATAAATATGAGTTCTTCACAAAGAGCCTGATTAAATAATTCCAATGCATTTTCCTACATTTGTGGCGAATAATCCTTGCAAAAAACAAAGAAAGAACCTCAGATTTTGTAAAACAAGCTTATCTTGCTTATTTTGAAGTGGCACTTGGAGAACAAGACAAATCTTGGGCTTCCAATATAGTTTGCAAAAAAAAACTGTGTAGAATGCTTATGACAGTGAAAAAATAGGCAAAGGAAAGGTTTAGACTTTGGTGGGCCTATGATGTGGAGAGCCGAAAAACATGACGATTGATATTTTTGTATGGTGAATGTGAAAGGTTTCAATCGATACAAGAAAGAGAAATGGGAATAACCTGATTTGAAGTTAGTAAAGAGACCTGAGCCCCACAGTGAAGACGTTCCAATACCAGTGTTTACATCACTGCCTGACCTTCCGTTGTCAGATGTTGAAGAAACTCAGAGTTTAGGATGTAACACAGGTGACAGCAGTGGAAGTGAATATAAAGTAAGTATTTCAACAGCCCAGCAGTTCTCCCAAGAAGAACTCAATGATCTGATACGTGACTCAGTCTGTCAAAGTAAACATCTGAACTTTTATCATCCAGACTAAAAGAGAAGAACTGTCTACAACAAGAAGTTAAAATAACAGCTTATCGGACAAGAGAGGTTGAACTCCTTCTTACTTCAGCTAAGATGAAGAACTTGTATACTGCAATAACATCCCTGGACTTCTTCTTCTTGGAATGAGACTTGAATATCGACCAGGATATTGACGGATGTTTATTGACAACTCCATTAGAAGTTTGAAGTGTGTCTTATTGAACGATGGTAAACAATGGGCTGTAGGCTCCATGGAGACTCTGCTGATCATCAATATAAATGAAAATCACACAAACAGCTTTTCCATTTGAAGTAATTAGTGATATCTGAATTATCTTACAATGTAATATGTTATTATATGAAATGATATTCTAGTATAACATAATTTGACTTTTGCATGATCTAAAAAATAATTTCACTCTGATTTGTAAATTAGCCTCGCCTGATCATTATATTTTTCACATCTTTGTATTCGGAAATGAGTGTTGACGTTTATGTATATAAACGTTATGTAAAGCAACATTAACCTATATTTACGTATAGTTAGCTAACCATCACAAAATAACAGGAACCGGTGGCTTTCGTCTGGCAACGCGTTAAATACATGTATTCTTAGAGCGTTGATATCAAGACGCAAGCGGCCATCAACCTCCCTCTCCCCCACTTGCTCCCCACTCCACTGCCACTCACTACTTTATTTTTTAAACTCTCCTTAATCCTTTTCCTTTCACCCTCTCTCTCCTTTCTTTCTTTCTCTTCACTTTCTTCTTTCCTTCTATTCCCCTTGCTCCTCCTCTTCATTTTCCCTTTCCCCTCTCCTCCCATTATTCTCTTCATTTTATTCTCTCTCCTTTTTCCCACTTTTTCCTCTCATTTTTTTTCTTTTCCCCTCTTTATTTCCCCATATCTCATCTCATCTCTCTCACTCTCATTCTTTTTCTTTCTCCTTTGTTCTCATTCTTGATCTTCCATCTCTGTTTCCCCTCTCTTATTCTCCTTTCTCTTTTCCCTATCTTTTCTCTTTCCCTTCTGTCTTTCCATGTCTCTAATGTCTTCCATTCTACCTCTTCCTTTCCCCATCTCTCTCTCTCTCCTCCCTCCATCTCTTCCTTTCCTTATCTTTACTCTCTCCTCTTCCTTTCCCTCTCTTCCCGTCCTCCTTTACTTTCTTTCCGTGTCTCCTCCTTCCTCGCCTTCTCTCCATGCAACAGTAAATAAATAAGCAAACGATGACAATATCAGAGAGGTGGAAATTAACATAATTATAATTCGCTAATAAACACCAGAACTTCTTATCTAACAATGCAGAACCGTCAAAGTTAATCTTCGTATTTCATGACACAGTTCTGATGTTAACCAATGTTTTCTCTGGCACCTAAATCCTAGTACAATGGGATTAGTTGAGACACCAGAAGGGATTTGTTAGGCATCACAGGGGAAAGGTTATGCTTTGGTTAGTTTAAATTTACGTTAGGGAACAAAATGTCAGTGTGAGGGGAGGTAGGAACGTAAGGAGGTAAGGAGGTAGGGAGGTAAGGAGGTAGGGAGGAAGAAAGGTAAGGAGGTAGGAAGGAAAGGAGGTAAGGAGGTCAGGTGGTAGGTAGGTAAGGAGGTAAGGATGAAGGAAGGTAAAGAGGTAGGGAGGTCTGGAGGTAGGGAGGTCTGGAGGTAGGGAGGTCTGGAGGTAGGGAGGTCTGGAGGTAGGGAGGTAAAGAGGTAGGAAGGTAAGGAGCTAGGGAGGTAAGAAGGAAGGAAGGTAAGAAGGTAGGGAGGTATGGAGGTTGGGAGATAAGGAGGAAGAGAGGTAAGGTGGTAGGAAGGTAAGGAAGCAGGGAGGTAAGGAGGTAGAGAGGTAAGGAGGTAGGAGGTAGGGTAGGAATAAGGGGGTAGGAGGTAGGAGGTAAGAAGATAAGGAGGTAAGGAGGTACAAAGGTAAGGAATTAGGAAGATAAGGAGGGTAAGGAGGTAGGAAGGTAAAGAGGTAGGAAGGTAAAGAGGTAGGAGGTAGGAAGTAGAGGTAGGAAGGAGGAGGAGAGGTGAAGGAGAAGGTCGGAGGTAGAGGTAGGAGGTAGGGAGGTAGGAAGGTAAGGAGGTAGGAAGTAAGGAGGAAGGTAAGAGGAAGGGAAAGGTAGAGTAGGAGGTAAGGAGTAGGGAGGTAAGAGGAGGAGGCAAGGAGGTAGGAGGTAAGGTAGGAAGGTAAGGAGGTAGGAAGGTAAGGAGGTAAGGTAAGGGAAGGAAGAGGTAGGAAGGTAAGGAGGTAGGAAGGTAAGGAGGTAGGAGGAAGGTAGGAAGGTAAGGAGGTAGGATGGGGGAGGTAGGATGGTAAGGAGGTAGGAAGGTAAGGAGGTAGGAGGTAAGGGGGTAGGAAGGTAGGAGGTAGGAGGTAAGGAGGTAGGAGGTAGGAGGTAGGATGGTAGGGAGGTAGGAAGGTAGGAGGTAGGAAGGTAAGGAGGTAGGAAGGTAAGGAGGTAGGAAGGTAAGGAGGTAGAAGGTAAGGAGGTAGGAAGGTAGGAGGTAGGAGGTAAGGAGGTAGGAAGGTAAGGAGGTAGGAAGGTAAGGAGGTAGGAAGGTAAGGAGGTAGGAAGGTAAGGAGGTAGGAAGGTAAGGAGGTAGGAAGGTAGGAGGTAGGATGGTAGGAGGTAGGAAGGTAAGGAGGTAGGAAGGTAGGAGGTAGGAAGGTAAGGAGGTAGGAAGGTAAGGAGGTAGGAAGGTAAGGAGTAGGAAGGTAAGGAGGTAGGAAGGTAAGGAGGTAGGAAGGTAAGGAGGTAGGAAGGTAAGGAGGTAGGAAGGTAAGGAGGTAGGAAGGTAAGGAGGTAGGAAGGTAAGGAGGTAGGAAGGTAAGGAGGTAGGAAGGTAAGGAGGTAGGATGGTAAGGAGGTAGGAAGGTAAGGAGGTAGGAGGTAAGGAGGTAGGATGGTAAGGAGGTAGGAAGGTAAGGAGGTAGGAAGGTACGGAGGTAGGAAGGTACGGAGGTAGAGAGGTACGGAGGTAGGAAGGTACGGAGGTAGGGAGGTAAGGAGGTAGGGAGGTAAGGAGGTAGGGAGGTAAGGAGGTAGGAAGGTAAGGAGGTAGGAAGGTAAGAGGTAGGGGTAAGGAGGTAGGAAGGTAAGGAGGTAGGAAGGTAAGGAGGTAGGAAGGTAAGGAGGTAGGATGGTAAGGAGGTAGGAAGGTAGGAGGTAGGAAGGTAAGGAGGTAGGAGGTAAGGAGGTAGGAAGGTAAGGAGGTAGGAAGGTAAGGAGGTAGGATGGTAAGGAAGTAGGAAGGTAAGGAGGTAGGAAGGTAAGGAGGTAGGAAGGTAAGGAGGTAGGAAGGTAAGGAGGTAGGAAGGTAAGGAGGTAGGATGGTAAGGAGGTAGGAAGGTAAGGAGGTAGGAAGGTAAGGAGGTAGGAAGGTAAGGAGGTAGGAAGGTAAGGAGGTAGGAAGGTAGGAGGTAGAAGTAAGGAGGTAGGAAGGTAAGGAGGTAGGAAGGTAAGGAGGTAGGGAAGGTAAGGAGGTAGGAAGGTAAGGAGGTAGGAAGGTAAGGAGGTAGGAAGGTAAGGAGGTAGGAAGGTAAGGAGGTAGGATAGGTAGGAGGTAGGAAGGTAAGGAGGTAGGAAGGTAAGGAGGTAGGAAGGTAAGGAGGTAGGAAGGTAAGGAGGTAGGAAGGTAAGGAGGTAGGAAGGTAAGGAGGTAGGAAGGTAAGGAGGTAGGAAGGTAAGGAGGTAGGAAGGTAAGGAGGTAGGAAGGTAAGGAGGTAGGATGGTAAGGAGGTAGGAAGGTAAGGAGGTAGGAAGGTAAGGAGGTAGGAAGGTAAGGAGGTAGGAAGGTAAGGAGGTAGGATGGTAAGGAGGTAGGAAGGTAAGGAGGTAGGAAGGTAAGGAGGTAGGATGGTAAGGAGGTAGGAAGGTAAGGAGGTAGGAAGGTAAGGAGGTAGGGAGTTTTATTGTAATTGGGTTTAGGTTATATTAGTATATGTCATTGTATGAAGGGTTTAGGTTAGTTTGTTATAAAATATTGGGTTTAAATTAGGTTAGGTTAGGTTATGTTAGGTTAGGTTACTTTGTCAATACAAATATAACCCTCAAATAGTAGCAACTTATGACCACGTGACCAGGTAGCAGTGATTACTGTTAACCTGGGCAGTGTCTGGATGGGTGACCAGGCAGCAGTGATTGCTGTTTACCTGGGCAATGTCTGGATGGGTGACCAGGCAGCAGTGATTGCTGTTAACCTGGGCAGTGTATGGATGGGTGACCAGGCAGCAGTGATTGCTGTTAACCTGGGCAGTGTCTGGATGGGTGACCAGGCAGCAGTGATTGCTGTTAACCTGGGCAGTGTCTGGATGGGTGACCAGGCAGCAGTGATTACTGTTAACCTGGGCAGTGTCTGGATGGGTGACCAGGCAGCATGATTGCTGTTTACCTGGGCAGTGTCTGGATGGGTGACCAGGCAGCAGTGATTGCTGTTAACCTGGGCAGTGTCTGGATGGGTGACCAGGCAGCAGTGATTGCTGTTAACCTGGGCAGTGTCTGGATGGGTGACCAGGCAGCAGTGATTGCTGTTTACCTTTGCAGTGTCTGGATGGGTGACCAGGCAGCAGTGATTGTTGTTAACCTGGGCAGTGTCTGGATGGGTGACCAGGCAGCCGTGATTGCTGTTAACCTGGGCAGTGTCTGGATGGGTGACCAGGCAGCAGTGATTACTGTTAACCTGGGCAGTGTCTGGATGGGTGACCAGGCAGCAGTGATTACTGTTAACCTGGGCAGTGTCTGGATGGGTGACCAGGCAGCAGTGATTGCTGTTAACCTGGGCAGTGTCTGGATGGGTGACCAGGCAGCATTGATTGCTGTTTACCTGGGCAGTGTCTGGATTGGTGACCAGGCAGCAGTGATTGCTGTTAACCTGGGCAGTGTCTGGATGGGTGACCAGGCAGCAGTGATTGCTGTTTACCTGGGCAGTGTCTGGATGGGTGACCAGGCAGCAGTGATTGCTGTTAACCTGGGCAGTGTCTGGATGGGTGACCAGGCAGCATTGATTGCTGTTTACCTGGGCAGTGTCTGGATTGGTGACCAGGCAGCAGTGATTGCTGTTTACCTGGGCAGTGTCTGGATGGGTGACCAGGCAATATTGATCGCTGTTTACCTGGGCAGTGTCTGGATGGGTGACCAGGCAGCAGTGATTACTGTTAACCTGGGCAGTGTCTGGATGGGTGACCAGGCAGCAGTGATTGCTGTTAACCTGGGCAGTGTCTGGATGGGTGACCAGGCAGCAGTGATTGCTGTTAACCTGGGCAGTGTCTGGATGGGTGACCAGGCAGCAGTGATTGCTGTTTACCTGGGCAGTGTCTGGATTGGTGACCAGGCAGCAGTGATTGCTGTTAACCTGGGTAGTGTCTGGATGGGTGACCATCAATTGTAATACAGCTAGAGCCAGGATTTGTTCGTAAATATGCTTAATTTCTTCGGGAAATTTTCGCAGTGTTAACTGGGTCCCTGGGTCCATTACACACTTGTGGGTCTAGCGCTTTGTTTCGTTTATAATAACTCCCTTTACAGAGGTGAGTTTAATGGTGTTTGTGATCCTCTGTGGTGGAGTCTGCCTGGAAGACGTGAGAGAGGTGCGGCAAGCTGTTGCTGCACCTCCTACTCTACCTACTCTTTCATCTCCACCTCTGCAGAGGTGTTGCAGAGGTCTGCAAGCAAATGCGAAAGTAATTATGGACAAGGTAAACAACAGAGGGGAAATTAACATGATATTAGGAGACAGGGAAACTCACGCGCCTCTTAAGATAGGAACAATATTTATTTAGACAAGGGAGTTATAATTCACGTCTTCCAGCCACTTTCATCTCTTCTGTAATTTCTCATGCCTTTTCAATATGGTATGATATATTTCCCCCCTCTTTTCATGCTAGCAATGGGTGGAGGTTGAAGAGAGAGCCTTCTGCTTTTCTATCTTATTCTCAAATACCTACAAAATCCATAATAGTCCTTAGTATAGATAAAAATAAATAATTCTTCTCAGCAGAAAGTTTCCTCTCCATCCTTCACATCCCCACTAATCCATCCTTCACATCCCCCACTCCTTTCCATCCTTCATATCCCCACTCCTCCATCCTTCACATCCCCACTACTCCCCATCCTTCACATCCCCACTCCTCCATCCTTCACATCCCCACTACTCCCCATCCTTCACATCCCCACTCCTCCATCCTTCACATCCCCACTACTCCCCATCCTTCACATCTCCCACTCTTCCATCCTTCACATCCCCACTCCTCCACATCCTTCACATCCCCACTTCTCCCTATCATTTTCATTTCACTCCTCCCCATCCTTCACATCCCTACTCTTCCCCATCCTTCACATCCCCACTCTTCCCCATCCTTCACATCCCCACTCTTCCCCATCCTTCACATCTCTACTCTTCCCCATCCTTCACATCTCTACTCTTCCCCATCCTTCACATCCCACTCTTCCCCATCCTTTACATCCCCACTCCTCCCATCCTTCAAATTTTCACTCCTCCTCATCCTTCACGTCCCCACTCTTCCCCATCCTTCACATCCCCACTCTCATCCTTCACATCCCCACTCCTCCCCATCCTTCACGTCCCCCCTTCTCCCCATCCTTCACGTCTCCACCCCTCCCCATCCTTCACGTCCACACTCCCCATCCTTCACATCCCCACTCCTCCCCATACTTCACATTCCCACTCCTCCCATCCTTCACATCCCCACTTCTCCCCATCCTTCACGTCCCATTCCTCCCCATCCTTCACGTCTTCACTCCCCATCCTTCACGTCCCTACTCTTCCCCATCCTTCACGTCCCCCATCCTCCCCATCCTTCACGTCCCCTATCCTTCCCATGCTTTACGTTCCCACTCCTCCCCATCATTCAAGTCCCCACCCCTTCCCATCCTTCACGTCCCCACTCCTCATCCTTCACGTCCCCCATCCTCCTAATCCTTCACGTCCCCACTACTCCCCATCCTTCACGTCCCACATCCTCCCATCCTTCACGTCCCCACTACACCCCATCCTTCACGTCACCACCACTCCCCATCCTTCAAATCACCCCTCACCAGCCTTCACATCACCAATCCTCCCCATTATTCACATCACCACCCCTCTCCATCCTTCACATCATCACTCCTCCCCATCCTTCACATCACCACCCCTCTCCATCCTTCACATCATCACTCCTCCCAATTCTTCACATCACCACCCGTCCCATCCTTCACATCACCACCCCTACCCATCCTTCACATCACCACTCCTACCCATCCTTCACATCACCCCTCCCCATCCTTCACATCACCACTCCTCCCCATCCTTCACATCACCACCCCTACCCATCCTTCACATCACCACTCCTCCCCATCCTTTACATCACCGCCCCTCCCCATCCTTCACGTCCATTCTCCTCCCCATCCTTCACATCACCACCACTCCCCATCACCACCCTCCCTATCCTTCACACCACCACTCCTCCCCATCCTTTACATCACCATCCCTCCCCATCCTTCACGTCCATTCTCCTCCCTATCCTTCACATCACGACTCCTCCCCATCCTTCACATCACCACCCGTCCCATCCTTCACATCACCACCACTCCCCATCCTTCACATCACTCCTCCCCATCCTTCACATCACCACTCCTCCCTATCGTTCACATCACCACTCCTACCCATCCTTCACATCACCACTCCTCCCCATCCTTTACATCACCAACCCTACCCATCCTTCACATCACCACCCCTCCCCATCCTTCACATCACCACCCCTCATCATCCTTCACATCACCACCCCTCATCATCCTTCACATCACCACCCCTCATCATCCTTCACATCACAACTCCTCCCCATCCTTCACATCACCACCCCTCCCCATCCTTCACATCACCACTCCTCCCCATCCTTCACGTCCCCACTCCTCCCCAACCTTCACGTCCCCACTCCTCCCCAACCTTCACGTCTCCACTCCTCCCCATCCTTCACGTCCCCACTCCTCCCCATCCTTCACGTCCCCTCTCCTCCCCATCCTTCACGTCCCCTCTCCTCCCCATCCTTCACGTCCCCTCTCCTCCCCATCCTTCACATTCCAACTTTTCTTCCCTTATCTCCAGGATTGCTGTTTTTTGTACCTCATTCCATTACTCCTCTCTCTCTCTCTCTCTCTCTCTCTCTCCCTACGTGCCAAGACCATCTGTATAAGCAGCAGAAGGAACCCTCCTCTCCCATCCTCCCTCCCCCTCGCCTCCCATCCTTCCCATGGTCCAAGGTCAGAATGCTGAATGGGGAAGGGGGAAGGGGTACTGAAGCAGGACCTTGGGAGGTGGAAGGGAGGTAGATCTTGGGATAGGGAGGGATAGTAGATCTTAGGAGGGGGAGGAAAGGAGGAACTTGCAAGGGAGGGGGAAGTAGGATCTTGCAAGGGAGGGGGAAGGAGGATCTTGCAAGGGAGGGGGAAGGAGGATCTTGCAAGGGAGGGGGAAGGAGGATCTTGCAAGGGAGGGGGAAGGAGGATCTTGCAAGGGAGGGGGAAGGAGGATCTTGCAAGGGAGGGGTAAAGAGGAACTTACAAGGGGGAGGGAAGGAAGTGAAGGAGCGTGAAACTCAAAACGTCATATTCAGCTGGTTCCAAGTGCTGTCTTCCTGCCTTGTGTGTGTGTGTGTACTCACCTATTTGTGGCTGTAAGGGTCGAGTCATAGCTCCTGGCCCCGCCTCTTTGCTGGTTGCTACCAGGTCCACTCTCTCCTTACTCCATGAGCTTTATCGTATCTCTTCTTAAAGCTGTGTATGGTTCCTGCCTCCACTGCCTCACTCTCCAGACTGTTCCATTTACTGAAAACTATGTGACTGAAGAAATACTTCCTAACATCCCTGTGCCTCATCTGAGTTTTCAACTTCCAATTGTTACCCTTTGTTGCTGTGTCCCATCTCTGAAGCATTCTGTCCCTATCCACCTTGTCAATTCTTCTCAGTATTTTATATGTCGTTATCATGTCCCCCTTATCCTTCCTGTTCTCCAGTGTCGTCAGGTTGATTTCCCTTCACATCTCCTCTTTGGACATACCCCTTAGCTTCAGGACTAATCTTGTTGCAAACTTTTGCACTTTCTCTAATTTCTTGACGTGCTTGATCAAGTGAGGGTGCCATACTGGTGCTGCATACTCCAATATGGGACTGACGTACACGGTGTACTGAGTCTTGAATGTCGCCCATATGCTGCAGCAGTTATTTGGTTGATGTGAGCCTCACATGTGCTCGGTATTATACTCGCCCCAAGATCCTTTTCCTTGAGTGAGGTTTGCACTGCTTGGCGCCCCAGCCTGTAGTTTGTCTGAGGTCGTCTTTGACCTTCCCCAGTCTTCATTACTTTGCACTTGAAATTAAACTCCAGGAGCCAGTTGTTGGACCAGGCTTACAGATTCCCTTTTAGTCCTACCTGATCCTCATCCACTTGAATTCTCCGCATTAGCTTCACATTGTCTGCAAACAGGGACACCTCTGAATTTATTCCTTCCGTCATGTCATTCACATATACCAGAAACAGAACCGACCCTAGGACTGACCGTTGTGGAACCCCGCTTGTCACAGGCGCCCACTCTGACACCTCGTCACATATTATCACTCGTTGTTTCCTTCCTGTCAAGTATTCTATGATCTATTGCAGAGCCTTTCCTGTTATTCCTGCCTTCTCCTCTGTCTTTTGCTTTAATCTATTGTGCAGAACTGTGTCAATAGCCTTGTTACAGTCCAAGAAATTGCAGTCTACCTACTCCGCTCTTTCATGTTTTACTTCTGTCACCTTGTCGTAAAACTCCAGTAGGTTTGTGACACAGGATTTCCCCTTCCTGAAACCATGCTGGATATCGTTTATAAGCTCATTCCTTTCTAGATGCTCCACCACTCTTTTCCTGATAAACTTCTCCATTACTTTGCATACTATACATATCAGTGACAATGGTTTGTGGTTTAATGCTACTTGTGTGTCTCCTTTCTTAAAGATTGGGACTACATTTATTGTCTTCCACAACTCAGGTAGTTGCTCTGTTTCGATATATGTATTGAAGAGTGTTGTTAGTGGAACACACAGTGCCTCTGCTCCCTCCCTCAGAACCCATGGAGAGATGTTGTCCGGTCCCACCAATTTAGACGTATCTAGCTCACTTAGCAGCCTCGTCTCCTCGGTTGTCTGTAGTGTGTCCAGCACTTGTTGGTGTTCCCTTCCATCCTTCTTTGCTGGAATCTTTTCTGTCGCCACTAAAAATACTTCCTTAAATCTCGTGTTGAGCTTATCACACACCTCTTGGTCGTTTCTTGTGATCTTCCCTCCTTCCTTCCTCTGCCTGATTACCTGGTCCTTGATTGTTGTTTTCCTCCTGATGTGACTGTACAACAGCTTTGGGTCAGAATTGGCTTTCGACACTGTCATTCTCGTATTGCTGCTGTGTCTCCCTCCTTATCAATGCATATTTGCTTCTGGCTCTTCAACTAAGCTCCTTATTTTCCTGTTTTTTTGTGTTCTATACTTTCTCCATTCTCTAACACACTTAGATTTGGTCTCTTTACACCATCAGGTGAACCAATGGCTGGTTCTTCCCATTGTTTTTGTTACCTTTGGGTACGAACCTCTCCTCTCCCTCCTTGCATTTTGTGGTCAAGTATTTCATCATTTCATTTACTGTTTTTCTCACCAGTTCTCTGTCCCACTGTACCTCATGCACGAAATTGTTCATGCCTGTGTAGTCCCCTCTTTTGTCGTTTGGCTTCTTGCATCCGTCTCATGCTGCATTACTCTCCAATTTAAATTCTGCAATGAATTCAAAGCTCAGGACCACGTGATCACTAGCTCCGAGGGGCATTTCATATGTGATGTCTTCAGTGTATGAACTACTCAAGTGAATATGAGGTCCAGCCTTGCTGGTTCATCTTCTTCTCTCTCTCTGGTAGTGTCCCTAACATGTTGATGCATGAGGTTTTTCCAGTACCACCTCCATCATCTTGGCTCTTTTCGTTTTCGGTCCCCTATGTGGCTCCAGGTTTTCCCAGCCAATTTCCTTGTGATTGAAATCACACACAACTAGTAACTTTGCACTACCCACATGGGCCCTTCTGGCCACCTCAGCTAGTGTCCACCATTGCTCTATTGGTCTTGTCATACTCTTGTATTGGCCTCCTGCTATTCTGTGGTGGGTTGTGCATCACTGCAATCACCACCTTAGGACCCCCAGTCTGTCCATTCTTTCCATCTCGTTAAATCTCCACTGGTTTTTATAAGTAGTGCAACTCCTCCTTCCCCTGTTTCCCCTCTATCTTTCCTCAGGATCTGATATCCTGATGGAAAGTTCACATCTGTTATTCCCATGAGCCTTGTTTCTGTGAGTGCTATGATATCTGGGGATGCCTCCATGATACTTTGTGCCACTTATCACATTTATTTGTTATTCTGTCTATGTTGGTGTACCATACCTTCATCTTCTTTTCCAATACTGTGTTCTTGGGTGTTTGTGTGGGCTGGAGGAATGGGAGACCTGGCAGGGTGCTATGGGGTGGCTGCTGTGAAGGTGGAGTTTGTGATGGGGGGGCTGTGGGCGCAGTATGTGTGTTATTTTAGGCTAATGCATTTGGTTGTGGTGGGGTTGTCAGGGTTAATGGTGTTCTGTGGGTGCTTCTGAGGGAAGTTGTGTTTGCTGGTCCTCTTGAGTCTGGGCGCCACTGCCTATCTCTATCCTTGATTCTCTTTCCTGTCCTTTGCATCTTTGTATCCTCTCTCTCTCTCTCTCTCTCTCTCTCTCTCTCTCTCTCCTCTCTCTCTCTCTCTCTTTCTGTCATTCTTTTTGTGTTCTGTTACAGTCGAGGTACACCTACTGATAATTTCACGAACCCCTCAGTCGTGGTTTCTGCTGCAGAATCCTGTTTCGCACTATTTTGAAAATCAATTTGACTGGAAGATTTCTTTCCCTTGAGTATCCCCCTATTCTCCTCTCCTGTTTCTTTCATGATATTTTCAGTGTCTTTTTCTCCCCCTGTTGTATTTGCATGTTGTTCCTTTGGCCTCCTGAAGCCCATGAACAAAGACTGTTCTCTCCCTTTCATCCTCCCATCACATTTCTCTTTGTATCTCAGGGTCCAATTTAAGCATCTCCATTGCTGTTTTCCTTAACATTTCCTGGATATCTCAATGGCCTGATAGCAACTCTGCAGGGGACTTGTCTCCTTCACTTCTTTGTGCCCTGATGCCATGCCCATTCTACTCTCCGGCTCTATATCCCACTTCAGCATATTCAGTTTCTCTTCTAGGCTCCAGTCTCTGCAGCTGCAGTTTGTGTGTGTGTGTGTGTGTGTGTGTGTGTGTGTGTTAGTGTGTGTGTGTGTGTGTGTGTGTGTGTGTGTGTGTGTGTGTGTGTGTGTGTGGAGTGTTAGTGTGTGCGTACTCACCTATTTACACTTACTTATTTGTGGTTTCAGGGGTCGATTCACAGCTCCTTACCCAGCCTCTTCGCTGGTCGCTACTCCGTGTGTGTGTGTGTTCGTGCACTAACCTATAAGTGGTTGCAGAGGTCGATACTTAGCTCCTGGCCCTGTCTCTCCTCTGGTCACTAACGGGTTCACTCAGTATTTATCCTGCCTCTACCACTCTTCCCTCCTGGTCGTTCTCTTCCCTCTTGGTCGTTATCTTCCCTCCTGGTCGTTCTCTTCCCTCTTGGTCGTTCTCTTCCCTCCTGGTTGTTCCACTTCCTCACTACTAGTATGAGGCTGAAGAAATATTTCCTAACATATCTGTACCTCATTTGTGCTTTTATCATTCATTTGTGCCCTTGTGTTCGTGTTTGCCGCCTCTGGAACAACCATTCTCTTTCCAACCTATCGATTAAGTAAGTCAAGGAATAATTCCATTGCAAATCTTTCACCATCACCATACTGGCGCTCTGTACTCCATCACAGGGCTGACATTATCATATATTTATGTTGTATATAGTGTTAGTGACCTAATCTCAGATTTACCAGGCTTGCGCTTGTTGCGGTTGACGTGCTTCCCGGGCGATATGTTCAGTACTATGCTTACCCCGTAATCCTTGTACTTACGTAAGGTTTGCAGCTTTTGTTTTTACTTTGTACTCAGTTTCCGGACTTCACTGTTCTTCTCTGGTTTCAGTTACTTTGCATTTCCTGGGGAAAATTTTCATTAGGTACTCAGCAGCTTGTGAAGGTCCTCTGTTTCCTGCTGTTGTGTACAGCCTTTACGGTACTGTTATTAACAGCTGTGTTGCTGTGTACAGCTTAAACAGTGCATGACCATAACAGCTGTGTCCATGTGTACAGCATTAACGGTGCATGACCATAACAGTTGTGTTGATGTACAGCTTAAACAGTGCATGACCATAACAGCTGTGTCCATGTGTACAGCATTAACGGTGCATGACCATAACAGCTGTGTTGATGCACACACCATTAACGGTGCATGACCATAACAGCTGTGTTATGTGCACATTAATAGTGCATGACTATAACAACTGTGTTCATGTGTCCAGCTTCAGTTGTCTTCCTGTGTACAGCTTTAACGGTGCATGTCCGTGTTGCGTGCAGTTTCAGAAGTGCTTCTACACAAGAGCTGTGTTGCTGTGTGCAGCTGTAACACTTCATATCCATATCATACAGAGCAAACAAATAAGATTAATTTTAATCAGAGGGAAGCGTATATGTTCATTTGCTCTGACAGAGACTTACTCGCCCATATAGAGTGGTCCCCGGCTTCAATATAGTCCTTAATTGCTCTGTGTGGTGGTCTGGCAGACATTACTCACCCACATAAAGTGGTCTCCGAGTTCATTATGGTCCTTAATTGCTCTGAGTGGTGATTTGAACAATATTTGATCTGGTGTTCCACAACCCCGAAGTCGTAGTATAATTTCATATGCCAGATCAAGCTGCAATGTGTTCAAGGCTTGCGAAGCACCTGGGTTATTCACACACACCAACTCAGTTATTATCCAAACCACCACTAGCTTCAGTAGGGGGTCCTTTCTTCCATTAACCAGTGTTGAGGGAAGAGACAGTTTCGTAACAGATGGTGAAACTGACGGAAATAATTAACAGAAGCTCCGTTTCTGAAATCTTCCCATTGAAACCCTCATAGCTTATTGGTTAAACGTTGGAAAGTTGGACCAGCTATGTACCAGGACCATGGCTCTAACCTCTATTTATCTATCTATCTATCTATATATATATATATATATATATATATATATATATATATATATATATATTATTTTTATTAACACATCGGCCGATTCCCACCAAGGCAGGGTGGCCCGAAAAAGAAAAACTTTCATCATCATTCACTCCATCACTGTCTTGCCAGAAGGGTGCTTTACACTACAGTTATAAAACTGCAACATTTACACCCCTCCTTCAGAGTGCCGGCACTGTACTTCCCATCTCCAGAACTCAAGTCCGGCCTGCCGGTTTCCCTGAATCCCTTCATAAATGTTACTTTGCTCACACTCCAACAGCACGTCAAGTATTAAAACCATATGCCTCCATTCACTCCTATCAAATACGCTCACACATGCTTGCTGGAAATCCAAGCCCCTCGCACACAAAACTTCCTTTACCCCTCCCTCAAACCTTTCCTAGGCCGACCCCTACCCGCCTTCCCTCCACTACAGATTTATACATCTCGAAGTCACTCTGTCTCGTTCCATTCTCTCTACATGTCCAAACCACCTCAACAACCCCTCCTCAGCTCTCTGGACAATCGTTTTGGTAATCCTGCACCTCCTCCTAATTTCCAAACTCCGAATTCTCTGCATTATATTCACACCACACATTGACCTCAGACATGACATCTCCACTGCCTCCAGCCTTCTCCTCGTTGCAACATTCATCACCCATGCTTCACACCCATATAAGAGCGTTGGTATAACTATACTCTCATACATTCCCTCTTTACTTCCATGGACAAGGTTCTTTGTCTCCACAGACTCCGAAGTGCTCCACTCACCCTTTTCCCCTCATCAATTCTATGATTCACCTCATCCTTCATAGACCCATCCGCCGACATGTCCACTCCCAAATATCTGAATACATTCACCACCTCCATACTCTCTCCTCCAATCTGATATCCAATCTTTCGTCACCTATTCTTTTTGTTATTCTCATCACCTTACTCTTTCCTATATTCACTTTCAATTTTCTTCTTTACACACCCTACCAAATTCATCCACCAACCTCTGCAGCTTCTCTTCAGAATCTCCCAAAGCACAGTGTCATCAGCAAAAAGCAACTGTGACAACTCCCACTTTGTATTTGCTTCTTTATCTTTTAGCCCAACACCTCTTGCCAAGACCCTCGCATTCACTTCTCTTACAACCCCATCTATAAATATATTGAACAACCACGGTGACATCACACATCCTTGTCTAAGGCCCACTTTTACTGGGAAATAGTCCCCTTCCCTCCTACACACTCTAACCTGAGCCTCACTATCCTCATAAAAACTCTTCACTGCTTTCAGTAACCTTTCTCCTATTCCATACACCTGCAACATCTGCCACATTGCCCCCTATCTACCCTATCATACGCCTTTTCCAAATCCATAAATGCCACAAAAACATCTTTACCCTTATCCAAATACTGTTCACCTATATGTTTCACTGTAAACACTTGGTCTACACACCCCTACCTTTCCTAAAGCCCCTTGTTCATCTGCTATCCTGCTTTCTGTTTTACTCTTAATTCTTTCAATAATAACTCTACCATACACTTTACCAGGTACACTCAACAGACTTATTCCCTATAATTTTTGCACTCTCTTTTGTCCCCTTTGCCTTTATACAAAGGAACAATACACGCTCTCTGCCAATCCCTAGGTACCTTACCCCTTCCATACATTTATTAAATAATAGCACCAACCACTCCAAAATTATATCCCCACCTGCTTTTAACATTTCTATCTTTATCCCATCAATCCCAGCTGCCTTACCCCTTTCATTCTACCCACTGCCTCACGAACTTCCCTACACCCACAACTGGCTCTTCCACACTCCTACAAGATGTTATTCCTCCTTGCCCTACACACGAAATCACAGCTTCCTGTCTTCATCAACATTTAACAAATCCTCAAAATATTCTCTCCATCTTCCGATACCTCTAACTCTCCATTTAATAACTCTCCTCCTCTTTTTAACTGTCAAATCCATTTGTTCTCTAGGCTTCCTCAACTTATTAATCTCATTCCAAAACTTTTTCTTATTTTCAACAAAATTTGCTGATAACATCTCACCCACTCTTCATCTGCTCTCTTTTTACATTGCTTCACCACTCTTTTAACCTCTCTTTTTCTCTCCATATACTCTTCCCTCCTTGCATCACTTCTACTTTGTAAAACCTCTCATATGCTAACTTTTTCCCTTACTACTCTCTTTACATCATCATTCCACCAATCGCTCCTCTTCCCTCCCGCACCCACTCGCCTGTAACCACAAACTTCTGCTGAACACTCTAACACTACATTTTTAAATCTACCCCATACATTTTCGACCCCATTGCCTACACTCTCACTAGCCCATCTATCCTCCACTATACATTTGCAACATCTCATATACATTTGAACATTGCTTCTATCTCACCTGTCATATGCCTTTAATCGAAAAAGCCACAAAAACTCTTTACCTTATCTAGTCTGTCACCTATATGTTTTACTATAAACACTTGTTCTATCTTTCTGTCTTGTATTCATTAATTATTAAACTTATTTAAAAATATGTAGTTTGATTTGACTAAATTAAATTGAAAATTGCGCTTGTTATAATAAGGTTAGGTGTTTCTGTTCTTTGATCAAATTATTAATTTTACATTAACATAAATGAAAATATACTTTGAACGTATAAGAAATTTTAAAATGCCTTATTTTAAACGAGTTCTTGCTAATTTACCATTTTACTTATTCGGCACGACTAAAATATATATATATATATATATATATATATATATTATATATATATATATATATATATATATATATATATATATATGTCGTGCCGAATAAGTAAAATTGGTAAATTAGCAAGAACTCGTTTAAAATTAAGGCATTTATAAAAATTTCTCTTATACGTTCAAAGATATATTTTTCATTTATGTTAATGTAAAAATTAATAATTTGGTATCAAAAGAACCTTAGAAAACTTACCTAACCTTATTATAACAAGCGCAATTTTCAATTTAATTTAGTCAAAATCAAACTACATATATTTTAAATAAGTTTACAATAATTTAATAATATACAAAGACAGAAAGGAAAGGGGGGGTGTAGACCAAGTGTTTATAGTAAAACATATAGGTGAACAGTACTTAGATAAAGGTAAAGAGGTTTTTGTGGCATTTTTCGATTTGAAAAAGGCGTATGACAGGGTGGATAGGGAAGCAATGTGGCAGATGTTGCAAATGTATGGAATAGGAGGAAAGTTATTGAAAGCAGTGAAGAGTTTTTATGAGGATAGTGAGGCTCAGGTTAGAGTATGTAGGAGAGAAAGGGAGATTATTTCCCAGTAAAAGTAGGCCTTAGACAAGGATTTGTGATGTCACCGTGGTTGTTCAATATATTTATAGATGGGGTTGTAAGAGAAGTGAATGCTCGGGTGTTGGCAAGAGGTGTGGGGTTAAAAGATAAAGAATCTAACACAAAGTGGGAGTTGTCACAGTTGCTCTTTGCTGATGACACTGTGCTTTTGGGAGATTCTTAAGAGAAGTTGCAGAGGTTTGTTGATAAGTTTGGTAGGGTATGTAAAAGAAGGAAATTAAAAGCGAATATAAGAAAGAGTAAGGTGATGAAGTTAACAAAAACATTAGGTAACGAAAGACTGGAGGGAGTGGACAACAGTGTCAACAGATGGGTCTATGAAAGATGAGGTGAATCATAGAATTGACGAGGGGAAAAAGGTGAGTGGTGCACTGAAGAGTCTGTGGAGACAAAGAACTTTATCCATAGAAGCAAAGAGGGGAATGTACAAGAGTATAGTTATACCAACGCTTTTATATGGGTGTGAAGCATGGGTTGTGAATGTTGCAACAAGAAGGCTGGAGGCAGTGGAGATATCATGTCTGAGGGCAATGTGTGATGTGAATAGATAAAACTGGTCAGTTAGCAAGAACTCATTTAAAAGTAAGTCCTTTCTAAAATTTTATCTTATACGTTTAAAAATGTGTATTTTTTTCATGTTAATGTAAAAATTAATAATTTTGTACCAAAAGTAATTTAGAAAACTTACCTAACCCTTTTATAACAAGCTCAATTTAATTTAGCCGAATCGAACTAAATACATTTTAGATAAGTTTACAATAATTTAATAATAAACAAACACAATGAAATATATTTTTTTCGTTAAGTTCAGAATGACTTTTCCGAAATTATTCCATACACAGATTTTCGCTTGCCTTTTTCGGCAAGAATAGCGTTGCTATTTAAGCTAAAATAGCAAGTTTTACCTATTCGGCACGACATTATATATATATATATATATATATATATATATATATATATATATATATATATATATATATATATGTACACAAATAACCCACACACGTTTCGGTCCGACTTGGACCATTTACAAAGTCACACTAACAAAGGGAAGGAGAGAGCATATACTCCCTCCTTCCCTTCTTTTTGTTAGTGTGTAAATGGTCCAAGTGGGACCGAAACGTCGTGGTAAGCTCCTCTCTTCTATGTGCGGGTTATTTGTGTATTGTTCCAGTCACGTTGTGATACAGTAGTTAACAAACACAGGCTGCATATACCAGTCCTTCACGGAGATGTGGGTTGATACCAGATGTAAGAGACTTAATATGACCTAAGAATTCTTTAAACTTTTTAATTGCCCCTCTCAAACTTATTTTCCTTGTTAAGATTGTTAGTGTTCTTGTTATTCGTACTTAGTTGGTTTTCTTGTTGTAGAATGTGGCAAGATAATCCCCTAGAGTCTTTCTTGCTGTTGTTGATACTGTTGACGTTTTTTATTTTGCTGTTATTGCTGTTGTAATTGCTTTCTTCCCTTTCCTTCCCAATTTTCTTACCCTCTTTCTTTCCCTTTTCATTTCCCTATCTTTTCTAACCTTCCCTTCTTTCCTTTTCAGTTTTTTCCTACTCCATTTCTTTCCTTCTCCTGTGTAAACAGTGAGAGCTGTCCAAGCCTTTTTTATTCTATTCCTTTAGTTTATACCATAGTTAACATGGCATCCAAGGATAGTCTTTCTTATGTTTACCTATGATGTCATAGTTTACTTATGATGATATAGTTTACTTATGATGACATAAATTATCTATGATGTAATTTACCTATGATGCAATTTACCTATACCATAATTTACCTACATTACTTAATAATTTACCTAAATTACATTTTAATGTTATCCCTTCCAGCGGATCTTCAAGTGACTTATTTAATAATAATAAAAATGATAATAAATAACAACATTGATTATAATATATTTTTTGCCACCCCCACCTGCCGTCTCCCACCATGGTAGGAAGATCACAGAAAATAGAAACATTCACTGTCAGTCACTATCTGTGTTGGCTGAAGTAAACCAACAAAACCATTCAGATAATCTTCGCAACTGTAAAAAGAGCCAGAAATGATGTATAATACGATTGTTGACAGTGTTTCACCCTCACAGTGGGGTTTATCAAGTCACCAACAGTGGTACCTGGGGAGACAAGATGAGTATATAGGGAGCGTAGGGACGTGAAGACTTAGAATAGGTATGTTCAAGCTAATTTCTTACGTAAACTAAAAACAGGCTGGACATATATATGGCTTACAAGAAGCTACCTGGCTGAAGGTAGATCCTGCGTCTCTGGTTGTCTTCCTCCTGGGAGATGAGTCGTGAGTCTTTTGTGATTAATTAAGTGGTTGTGGGAGTTTCGGTGTAAAATACAGGTGTTCTTCAAGTCGTCCGTTTTGCTTGTGCATTATGGTGTTCAGAAATACGCTTGTGGAGGTCTCTGGATGCTTCACCCACGTGTATTTTGTCCCAGACGTTGCAAGGGATTATGTATACCCCTGCAGTGGGCTGAATGTGTTCATAGTGTCCCATATTAGTAGTGTTCTTGATTAGTGGAGGAAATGGTTCTTACATGGAGTTCGGGGTTGAAGAGAATGTTGGAGACGTGTTTGACAATGGAGTGTTTAGGGAGAATTATGTATCTTGTGGTATTGTCTCGTCTATGTGAGTTGTAGGTGTAATTAGCAAGCATCTGTAATCTCTGATGAAATAATGACGATAGGGAAGTTTAGAAAGCACTTGTTCGATGAAAGAGGATTCCTCAAGGTATTCACTGCTGCAAATACCGAGGGCACGTAGGAAGAAGTCTATGATGACGCAGTGTTTGACTTTGGTATCATGATGTGAGTAAAAGTGGAGATATTCGTGTTGTTTATTTGCGGTAGACTTTAAAGCGAAGCTCGTGGTCAGCTTTGTAGAGTAGAACATCAAGGAAAGGGCGAGTGCCGTCGACTACGAGCGTGAATTGGACTGAAGTCTCCACCTGGTTGAGCTTGTGTTGGCGTGCTGAGACGTTGAGTCGTCTAGGAGTTATGATAAACATGTCGTCGGCATAACAGTCTGGTGACTTAGGAGGGAATAATAGGAGAAAACCGCTCTGTTTACCGATTTTCCATGTAGAGGTTCGCCAGTAGAGCACTAAGTGGGCTGTTCAGAAAAATATATGTAAAACAGTTAAAACCAACACTGGGTTTATCGAGGTTTATAAAATCACGGACTGGAACAAGAAAGTCGAGGGAGTCGTCAATTTTTCGGAGCGGGAGTTAGATGGTTTTTGTTTGGGATACCTTGGCAATTGTGATGTCACGTCTAGGCTGGAGAGACGTCATCATTGGGGTGCCACAAGTATCTGTACTTGTTCTGAAAGTGTTTTAAAGTTATACAAATAACTAATCAGAATGAATGGAAAAACTATATATGTTTGTTTGCAGATGGAAAAATGTTGCGGATACGACTGGAATTACCAGAGTGTCTTTAATGTGTTTGACTGATTGTGCCCTAAAATTTAGCCAGGTGATTTGCGAGACTCCGTGATCGTTGGTAGGATGGGAGAGCCTCAAGAGAGTTTCTGTTTTTTGGGGGTTCTGGGAAAGCCGTACATTCTGGAAGTTGTGGGGTTGCTGGAGATGGCTTGTAGAAGTTTCCTCCCTTGGTTTGAGTTCTTTAGGAGTCAGAATATTATACCGTATTTGTATCTCTCTTTTCCATGGTGTCTGGGACTGCAGTAGACCCTCGGAGTTGCAGCGTCACTTCTCTCCTTCAGAGAGCAAGCAATAAATCACCGCCTCCAGAACTAGTGTTCGTCTAATCAGTTTACCTGAATCCATTCATATATGTTAAGTTGCCTACACACATTAGCGACACCTCAACTCTTTAAAATCACTTTCCTCCACTCACTCTAGTCTAATGTGTTATATACACCTGCTAGATGCTAAAGCCTCTACAACATAAAACCTGCTTTCCTTCTACTTCTCTCCCCAACACTCAAACATTCACTTCTTTTACAACCCAGTCTTGAGGGTATATTAAACAAGTATGGTTACACCATACACCCCTGACACCGCGGGGCCAGGAGCTATGACTCGACTCCTGCAACCACAAATAGGCGAGTAGTCCCCTGTCTATGTCCTACTTTTACACGTTCACTGGAAAAAAGGTCCTCTCATTCTTCATAAAAAATCTCTACTTTATGGCGTTTAATTACCTGCTAGTAACTCCATACATTCGCAACATTTGCCACATTGCTTCCCTATCCATCATCTCGCATGTATTTGTTTTGTAAATGTATAAATGCAACGAACATTGTCAGTTAAGTGGGGTTCAAGCCTCTCGACTGCACGAGAATAGTCAATAAGGTTGCGCACGATCTGTGCTCCACCAGCCAAGGAGACTTTAAATCCCTAAACTTAGGATTCAAGTCAACACTCATAGTGTGCTGTATATACACTGAGAGATGCTCACCTCTCGGTGTATAAACAGTTCATTACCCTTATCTAAGTATCATTCACTTATATAAGTGCGTTTCGTTCATATTCTTCAACGAAAACATTTGGTCTGCATATATAATACCCTTAATATAATAATAATAATTATAATAATATTATTAGTATTGTTATTATTATTATTATTATTATTATTATTATTATTATTATTATTATTATTATTATTATTATTATTAATATTAATATAATGAGTCTCAATACGAATCATAATTATATCATAAAGAAACAATAATTTATACACGTCACAGGTTTTAAGTGTTGTACTGTAAAATGATCAATGTCATGCACGACTGTTGGTTACGTATTTATCATGTACAACTGTAGGAGGTTACGTATTTATCATGTACAACTGTAGGAGGTTACGTATTTATCATGTACAACTGTAGGATAGGTAACTGAGGGCAAGGCTAGAAGTGGGCTGATCACAGGAAGTGACCAGCCTCACAGTGTGAGGCTGGTCAACACAGCCTCACCTGATCATGACTTACCTCTCACCACCCTCTTTCCCGTAGCTGTAAGCTTTGTGTTCACTCTATTGCTAGACTGACATTCTGTACGGAATATAGAGCTCATTTAAACGATGGTAGTCGTCGGAAGTGACACTCTAAGATTTTTTTTTAAATGGTTATTATTATTAATATTATTATTATTATAGTAGTAGTAGTGTTGAAGCACTGAATCTGTGGTGGATAGACAGCACCTGGGAAATGGAAGACAATCAGGTTCTATCCTTGGAAGGATAGGATGAACCCAGTAGTACCTTGACGGGGCTTGGTGCCAAGAAGTTCTGGTACTTGTATTCTTAGTTCTCCAAGACTGAAATCTGCCTAAAAAAAAAGGGCCAGTTTAAGATAAGTTTAACTCTTGAAACTCCAGGTTATGATCTCAAGACCAACACTCACCTTTATCTCTCAGTATAAATAATAGTCAATAGTCATCCAGTGATTTATGGGTTTTTGAGAGCAAGTTATGAGGTTAGAGGTTGCTAGTCAACACTGTTTCCCTCATGATTAATGTTCACCATTCATGGTAGTTTATCAGAGACGCCCCATTATTTATAAATGGGGTTGACAAATAAGAGTGACAATGGTTATGTAGGTGTACGCCATGCTGTGCATGCTGTGGCCTGCTACAGCATGAAGAAACAAGCCTGCTACAGCATGAAGAAACAAGCCTGCTACAGCATGAAGAAACAAGCCTGCTACAGTATGAAGAAACAAGCCTGCTACAGTATGAAGAAACAAGCCTGCTACAGCATGAAGAAACAAGCCTGCTACAGCATGAAGAAACAAGCCTGCTACAGTATGAAGAAACAAGCCTGCTACAGCATGAACAAACAAGCCTGCTACAGTATGAAGAAACAAGCCTGCTACAGTGCACCGTGAGATACTACTACTTGGATCAAGACAACGAATATAGTGGTATTTTCCCTACCAAAGCCAGGAAAACCTTGTGAGTCCGATACATATACCCAGGTAAGTCTAGTCAGTTATGTACCTAGTTATGTCGGCTGCACAGCACATAGCTAGGTCACAGCATTTCTTTATTTACCAATATACCCCGCTATTCGTGGGCCATTGAGCCCAAAAAAGTAAATGACCATCTAATCAGCATTATGTACTAGTTAAATGCTGAAACATATGCTCCTTTGGGGCAATTAAATACTTAAGCTTACTTGAATTCCCACAGCCCAAGGGTGGGAGCATAGACGGCTCCTGGAATAGACAATCTTAGGCCGGCCGGGGAGACGTTGAGCCGTCATTTAAGCTAAGTACCTTTCTACAATGTACCCTTTTATTTGGCTTATGTTCCATATCCCTTATAAGTGGACCTAGTAGTGACCAGTAAAGAGGCGGGGCCAGGATCTATGACTCGACCCCTGCAACCACAATTAGGTGATTACAGTTAGGTGAGGCGCGCGCAACACACACACACACACACACACACTACTGCAGCATATGGGCGCCTAGCAACCCTGAAAACAGCATTCCGATATCTTAAGGAATCGTTTAGAACCCTGTACACTGTGTACGTTAGGCCCATACTGGAGTATGCAGCACCAGTTTGGAACCCACACCTAGCCAAGCACGTAAAGAAACTAGAGAAAGTGCAAAGGTTTGCAACAAAACTAGTCCCCGAGCTGAGGGGTATGTCCTACGAGGAGAGGTTAAGGGAAATCGACCTGACGACACTGGAGGACAGGAGAGCTAGGGGGGACATGATAACGACATATAAAATACTAAGAGGAATTGACAAGGTGGACAGGGAGAGAATGTTTCAGAGATCGGACACAGCAACAAGGGGACACAGTTGGAAGTTGAAGACTCAGATGAATCACAGGGATGTTAGGAAGTATTTATTCAGTCACGGAATGGTCGGGAAGTGGAATAGTTTGGGAAGCGATGTAGTGGAGGCTGGTTCCATACATAGCTTTAAGAAAAGGTATGATAAAGCTCATGGCGCAGGGAGAGTGACCCAGTAGCGGCCAGTGAAAAGGCGGGGCCAGGAGCTATGTATCGACCCCTGCAACAACAACTAGGTGAGTACAACTAGGTGAGTTCACACACACACACAAACAAACACACACAAACACATATGTCGACAAGTGCCTTTGACAATTAGTAACTACACAGAACAAGAAGGGTAGGTACGCTGCTTCTTGGATGGTAAGAAAGCTTTTGACACAGTACCACACAATAGACTGGTTGAAAAGCTAGAAGAGCAGGCAGGAATAGCTGGGAAAGTACTGTAATGGATCAGGGAATACCTGACAGGAAGGAAACAACGAATATTGGTATGTGACGAGGTGGGTGCATGTGTCGAGTGGGGTTCCACAAGGGTCAGTCCTAGGTCCTGTGCTGTTTCTGATATATGTGAATGACATAACAGAAGGGATAGATTCAGAGATGTCCCTGTTCGCAAACGATGGGAAACTAATGAGTAGAATACAAGTGGACGAGGATCAGGTAAGCTTACAAGGACATCCAGCAAATCTGGTTCAATAAATTGCTCCTGGAGTTTAACCCTAGCAAGTGCAAAGCCATGAAGTTTTGGAAAGGACAAAAATGACCACAGACGGAGTACAGCCAAAGGCTGCAAAACTCACTCAAGGAAAATGATCTTAGGGTTTTGTTTATTGTTGTAGATTCGCCAGTATAATCGCTTGGCCCGGACCTTTTCCGGACCTTGGCTCCCTGTCGTGGGAGTGTCTCAGACCAATGTCTGCCGTGGGAGGTACAAGTACCTCCTCCTTATCTGGGACTAGCTGTCCCCAGGCCTAGCCCCATTCCCCGCCCCCACGGGGCTCGGAGGGAGAAGCTAGGCCCCACGCCCCACACTGGGCTCGAAGGGTGTGGCAGCTGCATAGCAGCAGACGATGTCAGGAGGTGCAAAGACAGCCAGCACTAAAGGATTCTTTTGGAGCCACACCCCAGCTTTGGGTATTAAACCCGAGCGCTGGGGAAGCTCAAGAATGCCTCTTGCTATGTGTGTTGCTGCTGCTTCTACTTCACTTGTCCGTTGCACTCTTATCTTGGGGTGAGCATCATACCGACCACATCTGAGGCGCACATCAACCAAATTACGGTTGCAGCACATGGCACCTGGCAAACCTAAGAATAGCGTTTCGACATCTAAGTAAGGAGTCATTCACGACACTGTACACCATGTACGTTAGGCCCATATTGGAGTATGCGGCTTAAGTACAGAACCCCCACCTGGTCGAACACGTCAAGAAATTAGAGAAAGTGCAAAGGTTTACAACAAGACTAGTCCCGGAGCTAAAGAGAAGAGGTTAAGGGAAATCAACCTGACGACACTGAGGGACATGATAACGGTGTATAAAATACTGAGAAGAACTGACAAGGTAGATAGAGACAGGATGTTCCAGAGATGGGACACAGCAACAAGGGGTCACAACTGGAAGCTGAAGACGCAGATGAGTCACAGGGATGTTAGGAAGTATTTCTTCAGCCAAAGAGTTGTCAGGAAGTGGAACAATCTGGAGAGTAATGTAGTGGAGGCAGGATCCGTACTGAAGAGGTCAAGGGATAAGGTTGCGCCATGAATGTCAGCTTCACTTGCTCGCTCACTTCTCTTATATTACACTGTCGGTGGCGGGAGTTCATCATCAATTTCCACCTCCACCTTCCGTCTTCCACCTCCACCTTCCGTCTTCCACCTCCACCTTCCGTCTTCCACCTCCACCTTCCGTCTTCCACCTCCACCTTCCGTCTTCCACCTCCACCTTCCGTCTTCCACCTCCACCTTCCGTCTTCCACCTTGACTTTTCACTGCTGTAAAGGTTCTCATCTCCTGACTCACTCGCTTTTTTTCCCTTACATTTTTTATCTTCTTTGTTTTCCTTCTCGCGTTTTCTGAAAATTGGTCTATTGAACTGCTGAAACGAGACTGGCTTTTGACCTTTTTTGGGGAGCAATTTTCGTCCATGCCTCAGGAGGCTCCTGGTGTCCAGCTGCCGCTCTCTTGTTTATCATATCTTCGTCACATTTAAAGTCCAATAAGTTCATGGCTTTTTTTTTTAAACATTGTTTTTCTCTATATTTTTAAAGTCTTTACTAAATTATTGTTTTATAGATCAGTATTAAAACTTAATAAAATGTTGTGTATTACAGGTTTTTGGTGAAATAATATGACAGGAAGTTGGACGTAGAGAAATGTTGGTAAAAATGACTAATATTTAAAAAAAAAAAAAAAAATTCGGTATTATACTCGCCTTCGGAGAAGACACAAATATATTGCGATCTGTTATTGACAACGTTTCGCCCATACAGTGGACCTTATGAAGTCACAAACAGATCTATATGTGATCCAGATGTGAGTGTGAAGGGAAGTATGTAAGGCAATGAGTAGAATGAAAGTGGTTAAAGCTGCTGGGATAGATAGAAGCAAGGAAGAATTGTTAAAAGTAGTTATGGATACATATTTTGATGTGGTTGACGTACTTATTCAATACATGCATGAAAGGGATTGGCAGAGTATGTCTAGTTCCTCTCTTCAAGAGAAAATGGGATGAAAGAGTGTAAGAATTACAGTGGAATAATGGGTAAGTGCAGGGTAGAGTTATTATTAAAAGAATTAAGAATAAAATGAGGAACAGGATTGCAGAGGAACTAGGAGGTTTTAGGAAGGGTAATGAATAAGTTGATCAAGAGTTTACACTGAACCATTCTATACTGCTTTGTTCCATTTATGAATTTAGAAAAACTACATGATAAAGTAGATAGGCGAGCAATGTGGTAGATGCTGCAAATGCATGGAATAGGTGTTAGGTTATTAACAGCTGTAAAGAGCTTTTGTGTGGGCAGCTATGTGACACACTTGTGGTTCTCAGCAGCTGTGTGACACACTTGTGGTTCCTACAGCAGTTGAGATAAACTCGTGTTCCCGCTATCTGTGTCATACACTGCTGGTATCTCCAGCTTTGTGACACATTGTTGTTCTCAGCAGTTGTGTGACATACTGTTGGCCTCAGCAGATGTGTTACATACTGTTGGGTCCTCCAGCAACTGTGTAAGATCCTGACACGTTTGTGGCACCGCCAGCTGAAAGTCACACTTGTGTTCCCTCCATTTGTGTAATACACTAGTTACCTCTCCAGTTGTGTGACACACTAGTTGCCTCTCCAGTTGTGTGACACACTAATTGTCTCTCCAGCTGTGTGACACACTAGTTGCCTCTCCAGCTGTGTAACACACTAGTTGCCTCTCCAGCTGTGTAACACACTAGTTGCCTCTCCAGCTGTGTGACACACTAGTTGCCTCTCCAGCTGTGTGACACACTAATTGTCTCTCCAGCTGTGTGACACACTAGTTGCCTCTCCAGCTGTGTGACACACTAATTGCCTCTCCAGCTGTATGACACACTAATTGTCTCTCCAGCTGTGTGACACAATAGTTGTCTCTCCAGCTGTGTGACACAATAGTTGCCTCTCCAGCTGTGTGACACACTAGTTGCCTCTCCAGCTGTGTGACACTGGAGATCCCTCCACTGCCGGACTTTCTACCTGTGTGACGAAATGTTGATCCTCCAGGTGTGTGACACATAACATTAACTAAACTATGGCCACCCCATGATCTATCTTTGAATAAACTAACCATGGATGGGTCATATATCTCAATAAATCAAGCACGAATAGCCCATATTTCTCAATAAACTAAACTAGGATTGCCCATATATCTCAATAAACCAAACACATATGGGTTAAGAAAAAAAACTTCAGACATTATAGTGACAAACGTAGAACAACAAAGCATACGATGGTACAAAGAGGAACTTGTGAGAGAAGGACAAAGACGCAGCTGAGAGCGTACAGAACGTGTCAGGGGCGAGCCAGGAAGCATTTCCGCACCTCCTCCAGGGAACCACGATATCACATAAATATTTATCTATGTTTACCCAATCCACTGGACCTGGTAGACGACACAGCTGAGATAATTTAACTCAGTATCCAGCCATGGGTATGCAGGGTTATGCATGAGCGCATCACCTCTCTCACTGTAAGCTGACAAATATTCCACAGAGGCGATGCTCATGCACACACACACACACACACACACACACACACACACACACACACACACACACATACACAAGACAAAAATACAAGAGGCACTCGCAAATGTTTACACCAAGAATACAATGACACTTGAAATATTCACAGATGTATACACGGTGAGGTCAACTGCAGAGAAAAGAGGAATACACAGAAGTATACACGAAGACACAGACACAAGTGGAACACACAGAATTTTACAGGAGAAGAAACATACATAAGTGGAACACAAATGTATGCAGCTGTGTCTTACACCTTAGGTTGGCACCTTCACATGTGTGAGGGTGCCAACCCTCTCACAGTTGACTGTGACACACTGTTGAGTGTGTGACACACTGTTGAGTGTGTGACACACTGATGAGTGTGTGACACACTGCTGAGTGTGTGACACACTGCTGAGTGTGTGACACACTGCTGAGTGTGTGACACACACAGACACGGTACTCACAGCTGCTTCCAAGAAGGATGATCCCAGCATGTCGAAACTTACCTACGGAAAAAGAGAAATATAAATATTAGCAAACATTTCCAGTAAAACGAAAACACTATGTCACCAGAACACTGTGTGTGTCACCAGAACACTGTGTGTGTCACCAGAACACTGTGTGTGTCACCAGAACACTGTGTGTGTCACCAGAACACTGTGTGTGTCACCAGAACACTGTGTGTGTCACCAGAACACTGTGTGTGTCACCAGAACACTGTGTGTGTCACCAGAACACTGTGTGTGTCACCAGAACACTGTGTGTGTCACCAGAACACTGTGTGTGTCACCAGAACACTGTGTGTGTCACCAGAACACTGTGTCACCAGAACACTGTGTCACCAGAACACTGTGTGTGTCACCAGAACACTGTGTGTCACCAGAACACTGTGTGTGTCACCAGAACACTGTGTGTGTCACCAGAACACTGGTGTGTCACCAGAACACTGTGTGTGTCACCAGAACACTGTATGTGCCACCAGAACACTGAGTGTCACCAGAACACTGTGTCACCAGAACACTGTATGTGTCACAAGAGCAACGTGAGTCACCAGAACACTGTGTGTGTCTGAGTCACCAGAACACTGTATGTGTCACCAGAACACTGTGTGTGTGTGTCACCAGAACACTGTGTGTGTCACCAGAACACTGTGTGTGTCACCAGAACACTGTGGTGTCACCAGAACACTGTGTCACCAGAACACTGTGTCACCAGAACACTGAGTGTGTGTGTGACCAGAACACTGTGTGTGTCACCAAGTCATTGTGTGCGAGTCACCAGAACACTGTGTTTGTGTGTGTCACCAGAACAGTGTGTGTGACACCAAAACAGTGTGTGTGTCACCAGAACAGTGTGTGTGTCACGAGAACACTGTATGTCACCAGAACACTGTATGTCACCAGAACACTGTATGTGTCACCAGAACATTGTGTGTGTCACCAGAACACTGTGTGTGTCACCAGAACACTGTGTGTGTCACCAGAACACTGATGTGTGTGAGCGTGTTGTCCCAGAACACTGATGTCACCAGAACACTGTGTCACCAGAACACTGTTGTCACAGAAACTGAGTCACAGAAAGCACTGAGTCCAGAACACTGTTGTGTCACAGAACACTGTTGTGTCCCAGAACACGTGTGTGTGTCACCAGAACACTGGTGTCACCAGAACACTGATCACCAGAACACAGTTCACAGAACATGGTCACAGAAAGTGGTCGCCAGAACACTGTGTGTGTTGTTGACTGTGTGTGTGTGTGGGTGTGTCACCAGAACAGTGTGTGTCAAGAACAGTGTGTGTCACCAAACACTGTGTGTCACCAACACTGTGTGTCGGTGTGGTGTGTGTTTGTCACCAGAGCACTGTGTTTGTCACCAGACACTGTGTGTGTACCAGAACACTGTGTGTGTCACCAGAACACTGTGTGTCACCAGAACACTGTGTGTCACCAGAACACTGTGTGTGTCACCAGAACACTGGTGTGTCACCAGAACACTGTGTGTCACCAGAACACTGTGTGTGTCACCAGAACACTGTGTGTGTCACCAGAACACTGTGTGTGTCACCAGAACACTGTGTGTCCCAGAACACTGTGTGTGTCACCAGAACACTGTGTGTGTCACCAGAACACTGTGTGTGTCACCAGAACACTGTATGTGTCACCAGAACACTGTGTGTGTCACCAGAACACTGTGTGTGTCACCAGAACACTGTGTGTGTCACCAGAACACTGTGTGTGTCACCAGAACACTGTGTGTGTCACAGAACACTGTGTGTGTCACCAGAAACTGTGTGTGTCACCAAACACTGTGTGTGTCACCAGAACACTGTGGTGTCACAACACTGTGTGTGTCACCGAACACTGTGTGTGTCACCAGAACACTGTGTGTGTCACCAGAACACTGTGTGTGCACCAGAACACTGTGTGTTACCAGAACACTGTGTGTGTCACCAGAACACTGTGTGTTCACCAAACACTGTGTGTGTCCCAGAACACTGTGTGTGTCACCAAACACTGTGTGTGTCACAGAACACTGTGTGTGTCACCAGAACACTGTGTGTGTCACCAGAACACTGTGTGTGTCACAGAACACTGTGTGTGTCACCAGAACACTGTGTTTCCAGAACACTGGTGTGTCCCGAACACTGTGTTCACCAGAACACTGTGTCACAACAGTGTCACCAGAACACTGTGTGTGTCACCAGAACACGTGTCGAACACTGGTGTACCAGAAACTTGCCAGAACACTGTGTTTGTGGGTCCCAGAACACTGTGTTACCAAGTGTGTGTCACCAGAACAGTGTGTGTGTACCAAACATGTGTGTCACCAGAACACTGTGTGTCACGAGAACACTGTATGGTCACCAAACGTATGTGATGTATGTCACCGAACATGTGTGTGTCACGAACACTGTGGTCACCAGAACACTGTGTGTCACCAGAACACTTGTATGTGCCAGAACACTGATGTGCAGAACACTTCACCAGAACACTTGTGCACCAGAACACTGTATGTGTACCAGACAACGTGTGTCACCAGAACACTGTGTGCGTCTGAGTCATCAGAACACTGTATGTGTCACCAGAACACTGTGTGTGTGTGTCACCAGAACACTGGTGTGTCACCAGAACACTGAGTGTCACCAGAACACTGTATCACCAGAACACTGTATGTGTCACAAGAGCAAAGTGAGTCACCAGAACACTGTGTGCTTGTCTGTGTCATCAGAACACTGTGTGTGTGTGTGTGTGTGTGTGTGTACCAGAACCCTGTGTGGGTGTGTCACCAGAACAGTGTGTGTCACCAGAACACTGTGTGTATGTGTCACCAAAACACTGTGTGTCACCAGAGCACTGTGTGTGTGTGTCACCAGAGCACTGTGTGTTTGTCACCAGAACACTGTGTGTGTGTTTGTCACCAGAACACTGTGTGCGTGTGTGTGTGTGTGTCACTAGAACACTGTGTGTGTGTCACCAGAACACTGTGTGTGTGTGTGTGTGTGTCACCAGAACACTGTGTGCCACTGTATGTGTGTGTGTGTCACCAGTAAACTTTATTACACAACCATGGCTACTGCATTACACAACCATGGCTAATGTATTACACAACCATGCCTACTGCATTACACAACCATTGCTACTGCATTGCACAACCACTGGCTTACTGCATTGTCACAAATGGCTACTGTATTCACACCATGGCTACTGTATTACACAACCATGGCTACTGTATTACACAACCATGGCTACTGCATTACACAACCATTGCTACTGCATTACAAAACCATGGCTACTGTATTACACAACCATGGCTACTGTATTACACAACCATGGCTACTGTATTACACAACCATGGCTACTGTATTACACAACCATGGCTACTATATTACATAACCATGCCTACTGCATTACACAACCATGGCTACTGTATTACACAACCATGGCTACTGTATTACACAACCATGGCTACTGTATTACACAACCATGGCTACTGTATTACACAACCATGGCTACTATATTACATAACCATGCCTACTGCATTACACAACCATGGATACTGTATTACACAACCATGGCTACGGCATTACACAACCATGGCTACGGCATTACACAACCATGGCTACTGTATTACACAACCATGGATACTGTATTACACAACCATGGCTACTGCATTACACAACCATGGCTACTGTATTACACAACCATGCCTACTGTATTACACAGCCATTGCTACTGCATTACACAACCATGGCTACTGTATTACACAACCATGGCTACTGTATTACACAACCATGGCTACTGCATTACACAACCATGGCTACTGTATTACACAACCATGGCTACTGTATTACACAACCATGGCTACGGCATTACACAACCATGGCTACTGTATTACACAACCATGCCTACTGTATTACACAGCCATTGCTACTGCATTACACAACCATGGCTACTGCATTACACAACCATGGCTACTGTATTACACAACCATGGCTACTGCATTACACAACCATGGCTACTCTATTACACAACCATGGCTACGGCAGTACACAACCATGGCTACTGTATTACACAACCATGGATACTGTATTACACAACCATGGCTACTGTATTACACAACCATGGCTACTGCGTTACACAACCATAGCTACTGCGTTACACAACCATGGCTACTGCATTACACAACCATGGCTACTGTATTACACAACCATGGCTACTGTATTACACAACCATGGCTACTGTATTACACAACCATGCCTACTGTATTACACAACCATGGCTACTGTATTACACAACCATGGCTACTGTATTACACAACCATGGCTACTGTATTACACAACCATGGCTACTGTATTACACAACCATGGCTACTGCATTACACAACCATGGCTACTGTATTACACAACCATGCTACTGTATTACACAACCATGCTACTGTATTACACAACCATGCCTACTGATTACACAACCATGCTACTGTATTACACAACCATGCCTACTGTATTACACAACCATGCCTCACTCGTATTACACAACCATGCCTACTGTATTACACAACCATGCCTACTGTATTACACAACCATGCCTACTGTATTACACAACCATGGCTACTGTATTACACAACCATGCCTACTGTATTACACAACCATGGCTACTGTATTACACAACCATGGCTACTGTAATACACAACCATGCCTACTGCATTACACAATCATGGCTACTGTATTACACAACCATGGCTTCAACACACAACCATTTGTACATATAAAAAATTTAATAATTTTAACGCATTTTCTTAAAAGTAAACCCACACGACAAGACCACTCCCAGTATAGTATTTTTAGCGCTGAGATGTGTCTTGCTATCTTCGTCCAATTAAATTCAGAGATCTTTTGAATTCTCAATGAAGTGTATTAAGGTAGGATTCAGGTAGCTGTGAGGGGGGTTGGGTTACTGAAGATTTTATAGAGACTCAGATTTTTCAACGGCAGCCGTAGCAGGCGAGGCAGGTTGATGTGAGCGTCAGATGAGGCAGCATCTTGTGTGTGGATGTGAGGCAGCAACAAACCTAGCTACGGGACACCTTGGTTAATAAAATCAATCTAGTTGAGCTGACACATACGAAGTGTTGAAGCATTTAAGAATAAGTGTGAGCGGGAACTTCAATGTGATTTTTTTGTGTAAGGATCACAGCTGAGTTGTGTGAGTTGAGTTGTGTGAGTTGAGTGACTTGTGTGAGTTGATTCAGGTGTGTGAGTTGAATGAGTTGTGTGAGTTGAGTCACTTGTGTGAGTTGAGTCACTTGTGTGAGTTGAGTCACTTGTGTGAGTTGAGTCACTTGTGTGAGTTGAGTCACTTGTGTGAGTTGATTCAGGTGTGTGAGTTGAATGAGTTGTGTGAGTTGAGTCACTTGTGTGATTTGAGTCACTTGTGTGAGTTGAGTCACTTGTGTGAGTTGAGTCACTTGTGTGAGTTGAGTCACTTGTGTGAGTTGAGTCACTTGTGTGAGTTGAGTCACTTGTGTGAGTTGAGTCACTTGTGTGAGTTGAGTCACTTGTGTGAGTTGTCACTTGTGTGAGTTGTCAGTAGTGTGAGTTGAGTCAGTTGTGTGAGTTGAGTGTCGGTCTACGTTAAGTTGCCTGAAATGCTCCGCGTAAAAACAGGCTTTCTGTATGGTATATCACTGATACCAGCTAGGTTTGTTATCATGAATTTGTAGAAATAAAGACTATTATCATTATTATTATGATCTGCAGCATGTGTAAGTCATCCTGCGTGATGGAGTGTGACAGAAAAGACATCCTGCGTAAAATATAAACGTACTGAGTGATTATCAAATATATCAGACATTCTGGGTAATGTGGGTGTGACCCGTTTAAACTAAAAACCATCACCCCTGAATTGCTAGAGTGAAGGGTTAGAAGCAGCCTGACACCACTGCTGGCTGGGTGCTAGAGTGAAGGGTTAGAAGCAGCCTGACACCACTGCTGGCTGGGTGCTAGAGTGAAGGGTTAGAAGCAGCCTGACACCACTACTGGCTGGGTGCTAGAGTGAAGGGTTAGAAGCAGCCTGACACCACTACTGGCTGGGTGCTAGAGTGAAGGGTTAGAAGCAGCCTGACACCACTGCTGGCTGGGTGCTAGAGTGAAGGGTTAGAAGCAGCCTGACACCACTGCTGGCTGGGTGCTAGAGTGAAGGGTTAGAAGCAGCCTGACACCACTGCTGGCTGGGTGCTAGAGTGAAGGGTTAGAAGCAGCCTGACACCACTACTGGCTGGGTGCTAGAGTGAAGGGTTAGAAGCAGCCTGACACCACTGCTGGCTGGGTGCTAGAGTGAAGGGTTAGAAGCAGCCTGACACCACTGCTGGCTGGGTGCTAGAGTGAAGGGTTAGAAGCAGCCTGACACCACTGCTGGCTGGGTGCTAGAGTGAAGGGTTAGAAGCAGCCTGACACCACTACTGGCTGGGTGCTAGAGTGAAGGGTTAGAAGCAGCCTGACACCACTACTGGCTGGGTGCTAGAGTGAAGGGTTAGAAGCAGCCTGACACCACTGCTGGCTGGGTGCTAGAGTGAAGGGTTAGAATCAGCCTGACACCACTGCTGGCTGGGTGCTAGAGTGAAGGGTTAGAAGCAGCCTGACACCACTGCTGGCTGGGTGCTAGAGTGAAGGGTTAGAAGCAGCCTGACACCACTACTGGCTGGGTGCTAGAGTGAAGGGTTAGAAGCAGCCTGACACCACTGCTGGCTGGGTGCTAGAGTGAAGGGTTAGAAGCAGCCTGATACCACTGCTGGCTGGGTGCTAGAGTGAAGGGTTAGAAGCAGCCTGATACCACTACTGGCTGGGTGCTAGAGTGAAGGGTTAGAAGCAGCCTGACTCCACTGCTGGCTGGGTGCTAGAGTGAAGGGTTAGAAGCAGCCTGACACCACTGCTGGCTGGGTGCTAGAGTGAAGGGTTAGAAGCAGCCTGCCACCACTACTGGCTGGGTGCTAGAGTGAAGGGTTAGAAGCAGCCTGCCACCACTACTGGCTGGGTGCTAGAGTGAAGGGTTAGAAGCAGCCTGCCACCACTACTGGCTGGGTGCTAGAGTGAAGGGTTAGAAGCAGCCTGATACCACTGCTGGCTGGGTGCTAGAGTGAAGGGTTAGAAGCAGCCTGACACCACTGCTGGCTGGGTGCTAGAGTGAAGGGTTAGAAGCAGCCTGCCACCACTACTGGCTGGGTGCTAGAGTGAAGGGTTAGAAGCAGCCTGACACCACTACTGGCTGGGTGCTAGAGTGAAGGGTTAGAAGCAGCCTGTCACCACTACTGGCTGGGTGCTAGAGTGAAGGGTTAGAAGCAGCCTGACACCACTACTGGCTGGGTGCTAGAGTGAAGGGTTAGAAGCAGCCTGCCACCACTACTGGCTGGGTGCTAGAGTGAAGGGTTAGAAGCAGCCTGCCACCACTACTGGCTGGGTGCTAGAGTGAAGGGTTAGAAGCAGCCTGCCACCACTACTGGCTGGGTGCTAGAGTGAAGGGTTAGAAGCAGCCTGCCACCACTACTGGCTGGGTGCTAGAGTGAAGGGTTAGAAGCAGCCTGCCACCACTACTGGCTGGGTGCTAGAGTGAAGGGTTAGAAGCAGCCTGACACCACTGCTGGCTGGGTGCTAGAGTGAAGGGTTAGAAGCAGCCTGACACCACTTCTGGCTGGGTGCTAGAGTGAAGGGTTAGAAGCAGCCTGACACCTCTACTGGCTGGGTGCTAGAGTGAAGGGTTAGAAGCAGCCTGACACCACTGCTGGCTGGGTGCTAGAGTGAAGGGTTAGAAGCAGCCTGACACCACTGCTGGCTGGGTGCTAGAGTGAAGGGTTAGAAGCAGCCTGACACTACTACTGGCTGGGTGCTAGAGTGAAGGGTTAGAAGCAGCCTGACACCACTGCTGGCTGGGTGCTAGAGTGAAGGGTTAGAAGCAGCCTGACACCACTACTGGCTGGGTGCTAGAGTGAAGGGTTAGAAGCAGCCTGACACCACTACTGGCTGGGTGCTAGAGTGAAGGGTTAGAAGCAGCCTGACTCCACTGCTGGCTGGGTGCTAGAGTGAAGGGTTAGAAGCAGCCTGACACCACTACTGGCTGGGTGCTAGAGTGAAGGGTTAGAAGCAGCCTGACTCCACTGCTGGCTGGGTGCTAGAGTGAAGGGTTAGAAGCAGCCTGACACCACTACTGGCTGGGTGCTAGAGTGAAGGGTTAGAAGCAGCCTGACACCACTGCTGGCTGGGTGCTAGAGTGAAGGGTTAGAAGCAGCCTGACACCACTGCTGGCTGGGTGCTAGAGTGAAGGGTTAGAAGCAGCCTGACACCACTGCTGGCTGGGTGCTAGAGTGAAGGGTTAGAAGCAGCCTGACACCACTGCTGGCTGGGTGCTAGAGTGAAGGTTAGAAGCAGCCTGACACCACTACTGGCTGGGTGCTAGAGTGAAGGTTAGAAGCAGCCTGACACCACTACTGGCTGGGTGCTAGAGTGAAGGGTTAGAAGCAGCCTGACACCACTACTGGCTGGGTGCTAGAGTGAAGGGTTAGAAGCAGCCTGACACCACTGCTGGCTGGGTGCTAGAGTGAAGGGTTAGAAGCAGCCTGACACCACTGCTGGCTGGGTGCTAGAGTGAAGGGTTAGAAGCAGCCTGACACCACTACTGGCTGGGTGCTAGAGTGAAGGGTTAGAAGCAGCCTGACACCACTACTGGCTGGGTGCTAGAGTGAAGAAAAGATAAGATTTCGTTCGGATTTTTAATCCCGGAGGGTTATCCACCCAGGATAACCCAAGAAAGTCAGTGCGTCACTGGGGACTATCTGTCTTATTTCCATTAGGGCCCTCAATCTTGCCCCCAGGATGCGACCCACACCAGTCAACAAACACCCAGGTACCTATTTGCTGCTAGGTGAACAAGACAACAGGTGTAAGGAAACGCGTCGAAATGTTTCCACCCTGCCTTGAATCGAACCCGGGCCCTCCACGTGTGAAGCGAGAGCTTTGCCAGCCAGCCATCCCACGGGGCCACGTAAAGGGTTACAGGCAGCCTGACACCACTGCTGGCTGGGGTGAATGCCAGGATAAACAAGGTGTTACGACACTAGAACCCTCGTGAGGGGTAGGGACCCGCGCCCCTACGTTTACGACAACACTTCTCACGTATTCCTCCCTGGCAACTTAAGTGATATTCGTGCACATATGAACGTTAACTTCCACTACTTTGTTGTCACACGAGACACTTTTTATTATTGAGTTTATTTCTGGCTGTATAAATGTTTCAGTAGGTTTACGTAAAGTCCCATTTCTTAACGCAACCAAATAAAAAATATTAAAATACTACTTGTAGATGAATTAGAAGAATTAAAAAGGTGACGATAGTTGCGTAATTATTAAATTAAGGTGGTATAATGGGGGTAGGTTGGCCGCACAAAAACACTCACTGGGACGGTGGTATTGTCTAGCAGGAACTTACTAAGTAAGAAGAACACTTAAGCTGACGTAGCAAAGGTAATTCTTAGTTCCTTAAAATTCTGGCGATTGTTTAGAGTTCTTTTAATTAATAAATAAACACTCCAAACTACAGAGTAAACAACGATTAATGACCCTACAACCAGAGTGGGGGAAGTACCACTCAACCTAACACTCAACCAAACATTTGCAAACAGAAAGTATAGGGGAGAGAGAGATAGAGAGAGGGAGAGAAACAGAGACAGAGAGACAGAGAAAGGCAGACAGACAGACAGACAGACAAAGAGGGGATGGGAGGAATGTTTCTCTTGTATTATAATGTACAAATGTCAAACCACAGCCCCTATATCCGCTCCCTCCCACGTCACTCAGACACACTTATCTTGCCAGTGAGAAGAATGTTGTTGGGGTGAAGGAGGTGTTGGTGTGGTGGAGGAGGTGTTGGTGTGGTGGTGTTGGTGTGGTGGAGGACGTGTTGGTGTGGTGGAGAGGGTGTTGGTGTGGTGGAGAAGGTGTTGGTGTTGTGGAGAGGGTGTTGGTGTGGTAAAGAGTGTGTTGGTGTGGTGGAGAGGGTATTAGTGTTGTGGAGTGTGTGGTGGAGAGTATGTTGGTGTGGTGGAGAGGGTGTTGGTGTGGTGGAGAAGGTGTTGGTGTTGTGGAGAGGGTGTTGGTGTGGTAAAGAGTGTGTTGGTGTGGTGGAGAAGGTGTTGGTGTTGTGGAGAGGGTGTTGGTGTGGTAAAGAGTGTGTTGGTGTGGTGGAGAGGGTATTAGTGTTGTGGAGTGTGTGGTGGAGAGTATGTTGGTGTGGTGGAGAGGGTGTTGGTGTGGTGAAGAGTGTGTTGGTGTGGTGGAGAGGATGTAGGTGTGGTGGATAGGGTGTTGGTGTGGTGGAGAGGATGTTGGTGTGGTGGAGAGGATGTTGGTGTGGTGGAGAGGATGTTGGTGTGGTGGAGAGGGTGCTCGTGTTTTGGAGGAGAGTATAAGTACGAGCAGTATCTTCTCAGAACACTAAGAGGTTCTTAGAACACCGGAATCTCAGAGCAGCAGATTGGCAAAGCACTAGTTATACATCAGAGCATCATCGGGCGCTCAGAACGAAAGATTCAGAGCACCAGCAGGCTCCCAGAGCACCAGCAGGCTCCCAGAGCACCAGCAGGCTCCCAGAGCACCAGCAGGCTCCCAGAGCACCAGCAGGCTCCCAGAGCACCAGCAGGCTCCCAGAGCACCAGCAGGCTCCCAGAGCACCAGCAGGCTCCCAGAGCACCAGCAGGCTCCCACAGCACCAGCAGGCTCCCAGAGCACTCTGGTAATAGGAGATGCTGCCAGGTCCTCCAACATAAGGGCCTCTCTTAAGAAACAACAATTACCACTAAGAAATAATGCATTAGAACCCAAGAAATGCATTATAATTTTTTATACATCCTCCTTTTCTCCACCTCCCCAGATAAGAACTGCAGAAACCGTGTTAATTAAGGCATATGAATTAACATCTGGGCTTCTACAGTACATGTTAATGTCACAAAAGGTAACTGATGATACTGAGCTTGATTCTGTAATTATTTTGAATTCTGTGTCATCACTGAAGGCAAATGTCATATAATATAACTAAAACAACATGCTCATTGGAGGAGTCATGTTTGGTGACTCAAAAGTCGGAGATAAGAGGTTTAATGTACAATCTCAGTTGATACCACCATACATTAAATTCATCAAGGAAAAGTTGATTCATTAAGCAACGGAAGTACCTTATACCTTTGATATACCTTTGAAGAGTTTCGAGAGTTTCTCTACTCTCTGAGCCCGGCCATGGGCCAGGCTCGTCTGGTGCTTGCCTGGTCAACCAGGCTGTTGCTGCTGGAGGCCCGCTGCCCCACATATCCGTCACAGCCTGGTTGATCTGGCACCTGATCTGGCACCAGTTTCCTCTTGAAGGCTTCTACACTTGTTCCAGCCGTGTTTCGGATATCTTCTGGTAAGATGTTGAATAGTCTGGGACCCCGGATGTTGATACAGTGCTCCCGTATTGTCCCCACCGCACCCCTGCTCCTCACTGGGTTTATTTTACACTTCCTCCCATATCTCTCACTCCATTATGTTGTTATGGAATAAATAGAAAGTAACTTGAGTATGTCTGTCATACATAGCATCAGGAGGAAAGAAAATTATGAATCCGCATGTTATACAAATACAGTTAGAAACTTTAGTAGATCTATAACTCATTAAGATAACATGACCATTAAGATAACTTGCAACGTAAACAAGACTGGCTGAAGTTGTAGTAGCCAGGCTTAGGCTTGTCTACAAGTATTCCTTGACAGTCTGGTGTTTGCACAGACGATGATCAGACTAAATGTAAAAGTATGTGGACACTGTTGAACAACATGTACTTGATTGTATACGGGTGGAGACACAGTATAATAACCAGTGTGAGATATTGAAGACGATTCTTAATGGAAATAACACGCCATACATTTTAAATAAATATTCTAAATTTGTTTGTAACAGTTGAAACAGATTGTAGATATATTGTATCTCTGGATGTACTGGTGTTAGCCCTGTTGAGGACTAGTTCCTAGATCTGTTATATATCTATATGTTCTTGCCCCACTGTCTAGAGGATGGAAAAATCTAGACCAAGCCTAATTTTCTCTCTCTCTCTCTCTCTCTCAAGTACCAGACAATGACCTCTCAAGTACCAAACAATAACCTCACAAGTACCAAACACTGACCATCACAAGTACCAAACACTGACCTCCAAATACCAAACACTGACCTCACAAATACCAAACACTGACCTCACAAATACTAAACACTGACCTCACAAATACCAAACACTGACCTCACAAATACTAAACACTGACCATCACAAGTACCAAACAATGTCTTTCTGCGAACATCAACGTTAACATTACAAAACATCAATTACTACGTACACTGACTCTCTGTAACGGACATGAAGAATGAGACACCTATGCAACATATTTTTTTTTTTCTTGTGGAAACGTTTCACCAGCCAGTGGCTTCTTCAGTCCAAAATGGAGAATAATGGTGGAAGATGATGAGTTTGAGGTAATCAGTCCCTCAGCCTGGAGTCGATGTGTTCAGTCCATCACTCTTGAGAAAAGTACAACATATGTGCGGATAAGTGGCTTGTTTACTGCAGTCAGAGGAGGTGCGGCAGCAGGAGGCGGAGCCACCAGTGGAAAAAGCCAATAGTGTGACTTTTTGCACTGGTGGTAAGAGTTGAAGTATTCCCTTTTTAACATTATAACGGACATGTTAAACGGAATCTTGAATATGTGGTGATTGTGAACACTGGTACAACTAGAAGTCCTGTGTTACCTGGTTGTAAGACAGATTACATGTAAAGGAGCAACCAAAGAATACTAAAGGCAAAGGCAAACATATTTCTACCACCCATATCAAAATTTACAATATTTACTGTGAGTACAACAGTACAGCAGATTATCAGATATTGTACTTGTGAGTAATGTAATAAGAAAGAGCAAGAATGAGTACACTTGCTACTGTCATTGGCTCATGTACAGACAGAATCCATTTTGAGTTAATTACCCACAAGCTAGTTAAAGACTGGACTCAACTATTCTGGAGATCAACTCCTCACCTTGATTTGGTTGACGTTTATAACCGGCATTTTATCATCGGAATAAGCGTGAGGTCTCAACACCTGTAACAGTAATAACTACCAGGCTTTTGGTCGTTTATGGAGGGATAAAAGTGACATATTCGGTGCACTCCACAGTCATCCAGTTTTGGTCTCAAATTATATAAATGACGTTGAAAGGGTACAGAGAAGAGTTACCAAACTCTTAGAATCACTCAGAAACAAACCTCATGAAGGTGTCAAAGCACTCGAAATGGAAGATTACGAGATCGTATAAAACTTCTAAGATACCGAATGGCTTTGACACACTCATACGTGAAGAACAATCTGAAGTTTTGAATGAGTCCATAACTCGGAACAATGAAATGAAACTCCGAGGCAGAAGGTGCAACGTGAACCTATGCACACTTTTATTGCAAACATTTTAATGCAAAATTCAATTAACTACCTATAAATTATGTAAGCATGAAAACAACACAGTCATTCAAGAAGAAGCTGAACAAGCATTTTGCAATTATGGATTCAGCTAGATACATCGTGCCCTAGTGAGAGGAGATGCCAGAGGCTGTAAGTTTTGCACGCTCACTATTAATCTATCAGTCAGGAATGCAGGGTCACTCCAAATTATTTCACAGGTCAAAAAACGTGTAAATAAATTAGTGACCAATATGGTATAGAGTATGGCGAAGGTGAAAATGAGCGAGATGTTACCCGGTACACTCGCTACCTCACTCAGTCACACTAAACCCTCACTAAACCTACATTTAGCCCACGCATTTTTAAAACTCACAGCATAACTGGTAGTAACCAGCAGTAGAATTACTGGTACACACAGTTTTGTGATTGGCACTGAACATAAAATATAAAAAGAAGGTATAACTAAGGATTGGCAGAAAGCAATCATAGACCTTTTGCATATGGGAAACAGGAATGAAAGAGTGTGTAACAATTATAGGATGCAAAATCTGTTTGGTATGCCGGGTAAAATGTACAGTAGAGATGCTATTGAAAGAATTAAGGGTAAGACAGAAAGTAGGATTGCAGAGGAAAATCAGGTCTTAGGAAGTGCTTGAGGTGTGCACACCAATTGTTTACTTTGAAGCATTCAAGTGAACATAAATAAAGCTAAGAAACTTTTTGTTCGATATATGGATCTTGAAAAAGCATACGATAATGTGGCTAGGGGAGCAACGTGGCATAGGAATAGGCGGCAGCTTACTTTAAGCAGTATATATTGAGAGTTTTTATGTGTTTTATGTGGATTGTGAGGCTTTGGTCATTATACATAAGAGAGGGAGATTACTTTCCAGTAAAAGTAGGCCTTAGACAGGGATGTGTTATGTCACCATGTATGGTTAACATATTTATAAACCGATGACACAATTCTTAAGGGAGTTTTTGAAGAGAAGTTGAAACCTTGGTGGAGGAATTTGGAAGGGAATGTAAAAGAAAGAAATTAATAGTAAATGTAGGAAAGAGCAATGTGATGAGAGTAAATAAAAAAATATAGGTCGTGAAAGATTGGATTTCGGATTGGAGGGAGAGAGTATGGAGGAAATAAATGTGTTTAGAATTCTGGGAGAGGACTTGTCGCCAGATGGGTTTATGAAAGACGAGGTAAACCATAGAACTGACGAGGGGATACAAACGTGGGTGGTGCTCTGAAGCGTCTCTGAAGACAAAAACTTTATTCATAGAGACTAATGAGTGGACTGTACCTGAGTATAGTGGTATAGTATAGAGCTTGGAGACTGGAAGAAGGTGTGGGTTGCCAAAAGTGTTATTCAGAGGGCTGAGGAGGGATTGTTGGATATTTATAGAGGATGAGGAAAAATAGGATGATTAGGAAGGTGTATAAATTTTGGGTGAAGGGAGGGGTTTAATGAGGTTTTGTGCGCGAGAAGCTTGAACATCCAGCAGGCGCATGCGAGCGTGTTAGATAGGAGTGAGTGGAGGCAATTGCTTTTAAAGACTTGACGTGCTGTTGGAGTGCTGAATCCTGAAAGGATTCAGGAAAACTGATAAGCCGGACTTGAGTACTGGAAGTGGGAAGTAGTGCCTGCACTCTGGTGATGTGGTAGTTAGGAGAGCCAACTGAGCTGTGATGTCAGCATGCTTCTGGCAAAACAGTGGTTGAATGAGGGATGGTTAAGGTATTTTCTCCTCTTTAAGGGGGGCTCCTTGTCGCGGTAAAGAGGCTATCGGTCTGAGGAATTGGACCTCTTGGTCTTCTTCCTCAGACCGAACCTAATTACCCCCGAATCCCCCCTCCCCTTTCCCATCTTCCCCATCCTCCCTTTTCCCTTTCCTCCTCCTCCTCCTCCTCATCCCTCCCTTATTTCCTTCCCATTTTTACCCTGGGAGCTTCTCTCCACAGGCATTCTAGTTCCTAGGTAGGGGGAAGGGTACCGTGATCCAATCCCATTCCGTTGAGGTTCTCGGCGGTGGTGTAGTTTGCCGTGGAATCAGGATCGCCTAGGGATGTCCCGATCCCTCTCCGGTCTCCCGGGGGGTGGCCTTGGGTATCTTTCGGGCGATGGGTGTATCTCTGGAGGCCACCTTTCGGATTCCGGGGGTGGTGGCCGAAGGTGGTATGCTTTGTGGCAGATATCCGGCCGCCCTCTCTTTTGTCCGCCGAGGTGGCTCGGTGGATGTGAGGTTGCTATCCCGGATTGCTGGTTTACTGGCATGAAGGGTAGGGTATGGTACGGGTTCCATGCAGCATCTGCACTACTTGCGGTGTTGAGGTCCTCTTGGGCACGGAGGGGGATTTACGCCCCTTTCATTCCTCCAAGGAGCTATTCCTCCACGTTCCCCCCTTTTTTTTATTCTTTTTTTTATTTTAATTTTATTTTCTTTCTTTTTTTTTCTTAAAAACAAAAATAAAGAAGTAACCTAACCATGGATGCCCTAATCTGTGAACCTACCCCCGGGCCCCTTGATACCGCACCTAGTTCTGACCCTACCTCGTTAATGGACAACTCTTCGGACAACCCTAATACCCCTGTACCTCTTGCTGGTGCCGGTTCGTCACCTGCTTCAGGTACCAGGGACCCGACTGGCCCTTTCGATACGTCTGACCTTCGCTATTCTCTGACCTTGATTCCGGCTTCTCCCTTAACGGTGCAGCCCGTCCCACGTCGGACCACCCCCGGTCCCGCGCACAAACGACCATGACCCTTACATGATGATTCGACACTTCCTTCTCGTTCGTCTCAGAAATGATTAGCTCGTCACGCACTCCCCTTAGACACTTTGTTTCACACTACTCAATGGACAAATTTTTTTACTCTCCGACCGACTTCTCCTAATACCTATCTTTCAGACCATAGTATTGGTAAGGCTCTGCTACGCCATGTTGGTAAAGATATCTCATTTCACGCTCTCAAGAGCGGCACTCGCATCATCACAGTCCAGAATGCTGGCCAAGCTCGCGCTCTTTCTCTTCTTACAACCATAGATACTGTTCCTGTTACTATTGACAAGCATCATTCCCTCAATTCTTGTTGTGGTTCTGTCATTTTGCCCCACACCATTGTCCAATGGAATTTCCAGACATGTGGTGATGACATTTTAGAGCAGCTTGAGCTCCAAGAACTCCCTATCCTTAAAGTTGACACTTTTGTTCTCCATGCCAATAAGCGAAGACGTTATCCTTGCAATATAGCTCGTTTAACGTTTGACTGCCGAGAACTTCCACCTTCGGTCTACATTGCAGGTCAACGTTTACAAGTTCGAAAGGTGACCCCTACACCGCAGCAGTGTAGAAACTGCTGGCGTTTTGGTCATCCAGCGAAATATTGCAGGTCCATGGCTGAATGCCCAGTCTGTGGTGCTGACGACCATGCCAGTTCTTCTTGTACTCT